>VZRR01004734.1:899992-926237 GCA_013398015.1 Oreocharis arfaki | reverse complement strand
AGGCAGGAAGGAAGAAAGGCAGGAAGGAAGAAAGGCAGGAAGGAAGAAAGGCAGGAAGGAAGAAAGGCAGGAAGGAAGAAAGGCAGGAAGGAAGAAAGGCAGGACAGCTGACAGGCTGGGGGAAGAAGAATAGTGGCAGCCTGGTGGTCTCCTAAAACGGCAGACTTACTTTTTCCAGAATAAATAGTTAAACCAAATTTCTAAATTAAAAAAAGCAAAGTAGATTGGGATTTCATTAGCAATATTTTGTGTTTTAATCCTCCAAGAATGTATGAAGTGAACTGGGGGAAAACCAATTTCATGTCTAATGGGGTGCTAAAACTCATTACTCTTTGGCAAAGCAGAGGTTCAGAAAGCAAGTGGTGTCCTTGTATCTCTGTGCTTCCACCCCACCATGCCAACAGCCTCTCTGCAACCCGCTGAGACCTCTGTGGGCTCACAAAGGCTGCTCTTCAACGGAATAATAAAATGGAAACAGAACGCACCCGTTACTAAGGAAACTCTGAGCCAACTTTTGATTCAGCTCATTTTTCTCAGCAGTGTGAGTTACTGAGCTGCCTGCTCTCTGTATTCATTTCATTAGCAAAATGTTTGATTATTGGTTTGTGAATGTTACCTATTGACTCAGTGTATAGTAACGAGCATGCCAAAGATCAGTGTTTAAACAGACTCATTAAAGAACCAAACAACTTATTAGAGATGGGAATGAGGGACACAAGGAGAAATGATGGAGGGAACAGAAAGGTGGCACAGAAAGGAGTTGGGGAATTTCTTCCCTGGAGTTGTATTGCTCACTTCCCACTCTGTTCCCTTCCCCATCATCTGGAGCCTTCCCAACTTTTGGTTAAGCCTCTGGACACCCTTCTAAGAAACACGACAATGTAACAACAGTGTTACAATGATAATGTTTTGCATAATTTCTCTTACCTCTCGCTTAATTATTTTCCCAGTATTGAGTGTTGTGAAATGTTAGTAAGCCAACTGGATGTCAGAAAATCCTAGAACAGAACTGCTTTGGTTCCCGCATTAATGCCAATTTCCTGGGATATGCCCATGAACTAGGATGTGCTGCAGTCCATGGCACACAGGCAGTCACAGCTGCCCAGCTCTCCAAGAACAACTCTTCTCACTATATTAACACTGACACAAAAATGAAAAAAGGTATCAGGTATTCTCAGCGTGTCTCCTTATGGGGAAAAAAACCCACCAGTAAATCTTGAATCTAGAAACATATCAGTGCCCTGGAGAGCCCTCAGATAGCTGTGAATTTTGGCCCCACTGATTGGAAACAGTTGGAGATTGAGAGCTTGGAAATTAGGCTGAGTTGGATGAGGCCAGGCTTAACAATTATATGGTAAATTGGGAACAAGATCATAAAAAATTTGCATTGTTCAGTAATCCAAATAATGTGCTCTCTTACAGATACAGAGAAAATGACATTCTGATGCAGTGATGGCAGGAAATTTTGAGGGACTGGCACACTCCAGGAACATGAAGGCAATTACCAGAAAACAATGGGAACAGCAAGGAGGAGTAGCTGTGTACTGTGTCTGTCTCCATGGTGCTCAAGTGGCATCACACAAAGCTGAGGGATTTGGTACAATTACTCATTTAGCACATGCTCCACCTGCCCTTCATCCCAGACATGGCCCCTATTAGAAGCGGATGTGCAAAGGACTGCTTTTAGCAGAGCAAGACTTGTTTTAACACTGAATAAATCTGGGGTGCATTACACTCTTCGTTTAAAATTGGCTCAGTGTGGGAGAAAGCAACCTCCAAGGTAATTGTGAATTCTGTTTCCATGTTTTATGTAAAACATAAATTCTGTATTTTTCTCCTATGGCAATACCTGATTTTCCACTCTGTAGGCAGGATAAACTCAGGTTGTCTTGTATCTGTCAGTACTTGCAAAATGGAACCCTTGCTATTTATGTTAAGGAACTTTTCATGTTTAGCTTTTTACTTTTCACTCAAAGTTTTAGATTTTGTTTGGTACTTTTTACAGGTGACTAGATTCAGTTGATAATTCTGATCCAAGGGAAACAATGAGGCTTATAAACTGCATTCAAAATTCCTTGAAAACAGTACCATTTAAGTTAAATGTATTTTGTCTGGCAGCAGAGCCATTAACAATTTGAAACAAAAATTCAAGAGTAGGAAAGTTTGAGAAAATACCTGCTTTATGAAACTTTTCCATTATCTTCTGACGAACCGATTTATCCAAGTTGAAATAATCGTCGTCTTCATCAGGCTTGCTCAGAAACAGAGGGATGTGCTGAAATACAATTATGTGCTTGCATTTCTGGTTTGCAGCAACAGCCAGCTGCTCATCGAGCCAGGCATCCTGGGCTTGCCTTAACTCGGGGCACTTGGAAGAATCAACGTATAGCTGAGAATTCAGCACAAGAAAGAAAACACCTCCAACCCAAAAGCTGAAGTAGTCATCTCCCCAGTTCTTGCAATAATCATCTATGGCTTCTCTTGTTGGAGTATTGCCAATATCATGGTTCCCACTGACGAATACCAGTGGTATGTCCTGGTCAGTGTTTTTCAGAACATCCTTTAAATCTTGCTCTTGGTTTTTTTTCCAACGGCTTCCTAAAGAAAAAAAAAACCAAAACATTTGAGTGTTTATACTTTCTTTTCCACCTTCATTGTTAGCTTTTGTTCATGGTGCACAGTAAGAAGATACTCTGTATTAGATGTGATCATGAAAACATCTTCCCTTTATCCCTGTACATCCCCCCAGCCCTGTCCCTCCCCTACCAAGGCCTCAGCCATTCTCAGTAGCTGGCCTGAAGGCAGGCTCTGGACAGGAACCAGCAGAGAGCACAGCAGTGGGTGATGCCATGGTCACTGCTGTGCACCACGAGCTTCAGCTGATTCTTTTCATCTATAGACTGATGATGTGGTAAAAAAACGCAGCAGCCTTGGATGGCGAAACAAGGGTAAGAACCAGGTCAACTTCTGGCTTATATTTCATGGCTGTGCAACAAAGTTAAGGGCTGTTGGGTTTGAAGTTTTGTTTTTTTCATTACAAGAACTACTTTAACAGCAAAAATTTAATCTGTGTCTTGTGGTGACATTTATATGATGAGTCTTTTAATAATAAGCAAGCCATTAATTTCAGAAAAGGTAATTGTGTACTTTGCTTGTTTTCTCAGCATCGCTGCCTTTATATTAATATGCATATCCATACAAGTACCCTTCAGATGTCAGGAATTTGTCCCTGCCTAGGAAGATTTATCTTTTTGACAGATTGATTTACAATCAGTGAAAAAAATTAGAAAGGAAGTTCTAAAAGGGAAGTTATTGCCTTCTAATGATGACAGATGTTTTCCTAGGTTTTCTTAAGACTAATCTTTAACTTGAGGCCATTGATATGATTAATATTAATGAACTAAATGAACATGTATAAATTGTTTCTGTCCTGCAATACATAACACAGACCTAGTATGGGTCCATTTCACAAATAATAACTCCATTTTTAAAGCAAGAAGCTGTAACAGGATTTTTACAAGAACTCTGAATTTGGGTTTCTAACATACACTTGCACACACGTCAATGCCAATCCATCATGGTGTCCTTTTAAATTGTGTTCTACTTTCCTAACTACACACATACCTTATACAAAGAAATGCATAAAGGGGTTCCTGTATTGCAACTATGAGATAAAAGGGGTTTTTACCATTTCTTCAAAATACTTACGATGAATATGTTGACAAACACTGACCCTAACAAGTATTTTGTTTTACATACCCTACAGATACAGGCTTTAGTACCACCTTACTGCTGTTACTAGAATTCTACAGCTTTAGAAAAATACTGAGAAAAAAAATAGGTCTGAATTACAGCTAAATGTAAGGATATTGATATGAGGCACATAAAGTCAAAATCCACAACTCTCTTGAGTTTAACTGCTGCAGAGGGTAGAAAGCTACTGTAGAAAAATCTTTGAGTAACTTGACAAATTCTGGGCTAATGATACCTAGGGGACTTTAAAAAGTAGTGGAGAGCAGATCACTTTTTGAGGTATATTAACGGTCAATTTAGGCTGTTCTTTATGTTAAACCCAGAAAAAACCAGGGCAAATAACATCTGTATTACTCGGAGAAGCTGAATTTTAAAAAATAAAACCAAAAATTCAAATAAATCTGGCACACTGCTGTCTGTGGGGTAAGGAACCTGGCTGAGGGTGCCGCTCTTCCCACCACTCCCCATTTTCCTATGGAAAGAGTTGGAAATTTCAAGCTGTAAATACAAAAATGTATGGGGGAGGAGGGCGGGGAAATGCGAGGAGGGGAGGCTCTGTTCAGATCTATGTAAACATATTACACCATGTTAAACTCCATGCTATCACTTTGGGAAATTTAGCTAACAGTTGCAGAGTATAAAGACATTTATGCCAAAGTTACAGAAATAATTTGCAGAATTATGTATACCTCTTCCCAGCGGTGAAATTCAAGCTCTAGAGACTAACACTTAGATTAGATTTGTCGACAGCAGGGCACTGATTCCCTCATTTAATGAAATATTATTTCTATAGCAACAGAGAAACATATTCAGTGTTTATTGCAGAAAACAGATTGCTCAAAATGGAAAACAAGGTCTCTGCCCAAGAGCCTAGGAAATCGTACTAAGGAGAGACTGGTTTAGAACAATTGCATCTTGGCTTGACCTTTTCTTGGTAGAAGGTCAAAACAACTTCAAAAGAAGAGAATCCCACAGAGATAAAGGTGGGAAAAAGTGGAGGAATGTCTCAGGACCCCTGGGTGTAGTGCTGGAGAGGAAGGGCTCGGATGTACCAGTGACCCTGAGCTGCACACAATATGTGCCACAAGCAGCCCTCCTGAGGCACCTCCCCCTGACTTCACATCTGAGGTAACAGGTAAAGAAAATGAAGATAGTGGTAAAGAAGGAAGCCACTTGAAAATTAGAGTGGTCACTGCCACAGCATAAAAATATCCTTTTAATCTCTCTCAGGCAGAGAGCTATAATATTTAATTATTCCAATTATTATGAAGAACATTGCTGTTTGATGACATGTATTTCCTTGGCTTAGAGGAAGCTTTCTTGTAGGTGAATAGGGAAATAATATAGTGCCAAAAGGCAGTGCAAAAAAACCTATTTGTGAAGTGCCATGGTAGGTGCAACTGAAATAAATTTCTGTGATGTTTATCCTGGCATCATGTGCAGTGACATTTTTAAATCCCGGGCCACAATTTTCTGTCTTTATGTTAGGTTGTGTAAATAAAGTCTTGCCCCGAGATAAACGACTTCACAAATTAATAGCCCATAAAGGGCAGCTTGGCTTTTATGAAAAACACGACAGTGAGAACTGTTGCTGGTGCAGTTGTGTGCAATTTCCCACAGCTTCCCAGTCCATCATTTTTGAAAGCTGAGCGATGTGAACGGGAGCATGAAGGAGCAATGTCACCGTGCCTGCTGCACGGCAGCTTTCTGTTGTGTATCACTGCTTGCCTCAACACCTCCAGTGTTCTGCCCTGCACTGCTTAAAGGAGCCAAGGCAACCAGCCTTCTTCACACACTGAAACAGAAGATTTCAAGACAGTACTTTAACAGCATTTTTGCTGAAGCTGGCTTCAGTCAGCAGAATTCACAGATTATTCTGCCAAAGAAATAATCCTTTAGCTACTAATCCTTAGTTACAGCTTCCCTTGGTATTCTACAGAAGGGTGCACCTCTCTAAGAACAGGCTGGGTTTAGATTTTTAAGGCACCAGCTATGAAAAACAACTTAAAGCACGGTTTCCCCCCAAAATGTATCTCTGCAATGCTGATGGCAATTTTTGTATAATGCAATCCTTCCCATACAGTAACCTCCACCAACACTGTAACTTTTCCTCCAGAAGTATTCCAAATGAAAAATTATCAATAAATTAACAATAGCACCAGTTTTTCTACTGATATGAATCAGGAGGGGGGAAGGGGGAGGTTATGCTGGCATTATGAGGTGGTACCCCCAGGCATTCCTGGGCTGGTGTTAGGAGAAGTCCAAGTACTCCCCCCAAGGCAGGAGAAGCCTTTAGCCCAAACATCCTCGGCCAATTTAGCAATATGCAAAAACGTGGCACAATAATTTCCTGGATTTCTCATTACTTGGTCTCAGTATTTTAATGTATCTTAAGTGTCCCAAACTTAGAGGAGCTGCAAAAACATCGTTTGTTAACAGAAAGCACAAATTTTCAGTTTGAAGAAGAAAAAAAGAAAAATTAAGTTTTCTGCCAGCAACACTCTTGAAAGGCCCTGATATGACAACTGCAATCTGTTTAACATTTAACCCAAGAGACTGACTATCAAAGAACAAGTAAGAGCTAGATTGCAGACAAAAATACTACACAAAATATCAAATAGAAATAGTACCTCATTTGATAATAGCAAAATAGAAAATGTCAAAACACCACCGATGAAAACAACATTTAGAAAAACACTGGGCCCATTCCTTCTGTAATTTATGATGATATCATGAGAAGTACTCTGACATCAAAAGACAACTAATTATTGTTGAAAGCAATCACATGACTGTTAAAAACCAACAACAGACAGATCTGTGTATTTTCCTGGGCCCTACAGTGCATCACAATTGCTTAAATCAAAGAGTCTAATTATTTTGAGTACCTCCTGTTCTCGAGACATTTGTCCTGTTCTGGATGTTTTCATGATGGTCTGCAGTTGCCCTACTCCTTCTGCATGCCATTTAGAGGACCTTCCCCTAGCACTGTTCCCTAAATTTCTAGGGAAGAGGGGAGTCTGAGGCTATACTCAAACATGCTCTCTTTTTAGCTGCACTGGAGGAAATAGAACTGCTACCCCATCTCTGAGGGAAAGCAGCCTCCTCCTGTCAAACCAAGACTGCCTTTCATCTCTGCTCTTGTCTTGGATACCTGGCTGGTGGCTCCAGATTAGCAGGGCTACAAGCAAGATCCTACATTGTCCCTGTCTGCTGACCCCTCCCCAGGGGCAGCCCCACTGGGGCCCCTGTCCCTTGGAAGACACCACAGGTCCAAACCCAGGGGTATCATCAACACCACATCGTACCTTCCAGGCACCTTCTGCAATTCCATCTGATTGCTATGCACTAACATAAACATAAATCTGAGCTCTAATCTTGCCACATCTCAGAACACCAACCCACAGCATCCCTTCAGAGCACTGATGCAGATGGAGCTTCCCCACCCCAGAGCTCTGACACTGCTTCTCACTGTGCTGCCCCTCTTCTTTCCTGCCCTTCCCCATCTCATCAAGATGGGTGACTCCTGACTGCCACAGCCAAACTCTTCCCTCTACTCATCTGTTTAGAGTTGACCATCCCATAATAGTAGTGATTCTCTCATGGGCCATGAGCAGAATGAAACACTACGGTCTCCACACTATTTGTCCTAGGATGCTAACACATGTGCCAATAGACAGGGCACTGGACAGAAAGGAAAGACCTCTCTGGCCACCCGGCTCGGTCTTACTGGTGCTCTTCATTGTTTCTTATTTCAAACATAAAAGCTTCCCCTCTGGTGTCTGCTGTAATGAACTAATACAACACATTGCATCATCCCAAATTATTACATGCAAGAATAAGCTGATTCATTTTAATAAACCCATTATGGTCATGTACTGAAATAGGGTTTTTGCTTTAGTCTGGGCTGTAATAGCTAAAATGTCTCCTCTCTCTTCCTTAGACATATATATTTCTAATTTTCAAATAGCCTGAGGACAACTTTATGATGAACAAAAACTTATGCAGTTAAAAATAATGTAAATATGACTATATTCACTCCTGAACAAACTGACTGACTACTCAGTATAGCTTACAAAGAACCTCATTTCATTAGTTCCAGTGAAAAGCAGAATTTGGAATACTCATTTGTCTACAGCTGTAAGCAACTTCTTCAGTACATTCGAAACAAGTAATAATCTGTTCTGAGACTCAAAAAGTGATCACACAAAAATCTCCCTGCATGAAAACACAAATTACATTTACTATGTAACTTTGGGCATTAAAACAAGAAGAAATTTTAACTCTAGTTTAAGCTAATAATGAACAATTATTGAATTAAAGCAATGACAAAACCCCAAACTGAACAAGGAAGCCTATTAGGGGATCAACTGCTTCTGGTTTCAGTGAACGACATTAAATATAATGACTGCAAATGCTGACATTTTTCTGAGTGCCAGCTACACAAGTGCCCACTTAAAATCTAATTCATGGCATTTACTGCTCCATGTTCTGCTGTGAAAATAAGTATTATCCTTTACTTAAGCTCAACTCTGCTCGTATCCTTACTCATCTCCCAGCAACACCGAGCTGTCACAGCAAGCACAGGCCATCACTGCCTTTGGGTCTGTGCTTCTGATGAAACCATCACAAACAGGAAAAAAACCCTCAGTGCTACACTACAAAACCAAACTTCACTAAAAAAACTTCATACAAAGATCCAGTACTTGTACTAGATTTTTAGTACTGTCTCTAGTACTTGTATCATAAAATATAAGATCTGAGAAAACTGTGTAACTAATTACATCTCTGAGATTTTAATATTTAGAGATATTGATCTGCCAATCAGATTTCTAAGTTCAACTGTAGACTAGACTAGAGAACATGGCCTAAAATACAAATAAATATATACTTGCTGAAGATGAAACATTTGCTTCTGAGAGCCCAGTGGTTTCTCTGCAATATGAGCCTGTCGGACGTGCAAGGAGATCTCTGATGCTTCCCTACTCTGGGCCTATTAGAGCAAATTTAATTTCACAGTAAGCTGTTTGAGGCTTTGAATGCTCCATTAGGTTTTACTAGAATCAGATAATTACTACAAAATGTTTATTTATGCAACCACAGTGACATTTCTTTAAACAGTTATTATTAGATGTTTAACATACAATGTGCTACTTACCCGAATCCTTAGACATTATTAATTAACATCGGCGTAAGAGTTTGGAGAAGAAAATGGCCAAGAATCATCTGGGTTTGGATTCCATCCCACCAAGCATATCAGAGTTAGGTTACAATAGCAGAAGAAATGGATGAAGTGAGTTTATTTAGATTAAGCTACTTTATTGTCAGGAAATTAGGTAACACCTAAACACTGACCTATTGATCAGGCAGTGACATGTTAATGGAAATGTTATCTTGCATTCAAACAAATAAAACTTTTACCTATACCCTGATTCAGAATAAACATTTTAAAGCCTCTGCTTCTGCCTTGCACCTAAAAAGTTGATCTGTGTCTTTTCCACTTCATGCTCTATTACAAATCTCCACTGACAAAGATTCAGGAATTGGGATTTAGCTGACAATTCTGCTGAAACTGCAAGTGACACTGGAATACAGCTGCCTCCTCCCCAGCTGTGCCACACTGCTGGGAGGTAAAAAAATACACAAACTTGCTTTTGTTAGTCAACCAGGCAGCCAGTTCAAATAGCAAAAAAAGCAAATGTAGTAAAGGTGAAATGCTTACAGCCATCTTTAAAGCTGGAATCGTATTTTAAGACACTATTTTTTAACCTGCTCATATGCCTGTTATATGGACAAATCAAACAGCAGCATTCATGCTCTTGCCTTCTAGATGTGAAATGAAATTTTTTGAGAATTAATACATTTTTAGTTAAAATTAAAACTTTACAAAATATCTCCTTATATACATGCCTCACTTAAGGACTAGGAGAGCAGCCTAATTTTATCTGGCCAATTTTTTAAAATTAATGATCCTTTGTTTTAGCAAAATTGGTTATTTAATGGTAGTTTAAAAGCAATATTAAAAGCAGTTCACAGATTTTTTCCTTTATGGAATGCCTTACCAGATCACTGTATATAGCATTAGGAACTTGAATTGGACCTGACATTTCTCTGTAATTTATTCAGTTCACAAATGTATAAATGGCAGCTTGTGCATTTGCATGCAGATTTCAGCATTACATTCCCATCTCATCCTGTGTGCAAAACCCACCAGCAGCAGCTCTCCAGCTCCCAACACCTCGGTCCCTGCAGTGTGACCACGCCGGTCCCGCGTGACGCAATAAAGCACGAGTGCAGCACCCGCCTCGCCAAGGACAGCGCTCAGCTGGCTGCAAAGCAGCTGCAAATGGCAACTCTGTGCAGCAGAGGGCTGGGGAATATTTCCTAACAAGGAAGAACACACATGGGTAAATGACTGTGGACTTTATCAAGTGCAATAAAACTGGACATTTCCTCGACGTTCCTTTTTAGAGGATCCTGGACCATAAGACAGGTAGGACTTCTTGGGAGGTACCAACTTCAGCTCTTACACAAACCAAGTATTCGCTGACCTTTCCTGACCATCCCAAGATGGTTAAGTAAGAGAATTCAGAACATACACAAACAGATTTTAAACAATAATGCTTTGACTGGGACCATTTACTATGGTGTGTGCTTTCCCTATGTTTTTTTTTTTAGAGTTACCCTGTGTTTGCAATTATATACTGCGGCCTATGCCTTAAGATTTATTGTCTATAAAAAATAAACTTTTGGAGGCAGTCATGTTAAGGCACTCCATATTTAACAGAAACAATTGACAAATATTTTGGACCATGGCAGTTGCACATCAAATTTGGGCATGAGTAAGAAGCTCAAGACAATCCAGTTAGTGCTTCTCTCAGGAGAGAGGATGGCTTCAAATGCTACAGTGATTATAAACAGAAATGAAGCCATACCGCAGTCTGGCCACCAGAACCATCAGCTCTGATGTTCCTCAGCTCTGCAGCTTGTCTACTCTGAACACAAATAACTTCACTTTCCTCTGCGGACGTGTCACAGCTCATAAGAGGGACTAATTGTATAAGAGCCAGTATGCCCATCTCATCTCGTATTCTGATCATCAAATTGTCAAGCAGGAGTCAAATGGAGAAGTACTGATTTGAAAACCTGTCACTTAATTGCTGTCTAAATATGAACTCAGAATCCCAACATTTGGCACCTGCTTTTAAAAACCTTGCTGCACATCATTGCCTGTTTTATTGTATGAAGAAACACTGCATGGGAGACAGGATAGGCTATATAATTTCGAGGAGACACACAGCCAGCAGTTTTGCTTTTCACATAAAGAACATACTGTTGCCCAAAATTGTAATTAGCTGAACTGAGCTGATGTGCCTTATTGAGGCTTTATGGAGGAGTTAAAAGCGCTAGTGGAACGTGCGAATTCGTGGGGGAAAACGCAAACCAGTGATGCACACACACACACGGATACACACAGGGACACACAGAGCACAGCATGCAGGCAGGGGGAGCTGGCTGGCACCAGAGAATGTCCCAGAAGAGCTGGGGCCCCTGGAAGCAGCAGCAGCACAGCCACACATCCCGGCTGTAGGCAGGGGCCCTCAGTGCTCGAAGCAGAGAAGGCAGGGAGAGAGGAAGAGGAAGGACACTGGGGCAGGGAGGGCACGTGTGTCTCCTGCAGTCTCACAGTGATTCTGTCAGTGACAATTCTTTCCCAAATTCATGACTGTGCTTTTTACAGGATGCCAGACATTGAAGGTAAAAGTCTGTACCTTTCACCATCCCAAGCTGCTGCAGCTCTGGGGCCTTGCCTGGCTGCCTAGCTGTTTTTCCCCCATTACACAAAGCAATCTTCTGGCAGCTCTCAAGGCTGCAGTGCCTCAATGACCACGAACACAGCAGCAATGAGCTGTGTATAGTTTGGGCACCTCTGTTTTCAGCTGTTCTATTGTCAGGGCCTTTTCTGTCACCTCCTGTTTAAACTATTCACAGTAAGAACACATGCCTGGGCTCACAGCCTGAAACACACATTAGATGGCAGAGCAAAAACATGAAAATATGTAACAGACACAATCCTGGAAGATCTTACAATCCAAGTATGGCCCAACAAAGCGAGTGAGAGACATAGACAGCAAGCACACCAAGGAGGAGTAAGAAAACATTATTAAATGTGACTGCAGCTATGTAAAGCTGATTGAAACAATCAGACGTTTTAGCTTGTTCCATTTAGAAAAGACATATATAAAAAGCACAAATGCTGAAACATGTTATAAATAATGATTTGAAAACCCTTGATTAAACAATTTAATAATATAAAACAGAAAAATGTCACTACTTGGGCTTAATTGACAGAAAAGGCTGATGTGAGATTATAGAGCACTGCATGACCTGGGTAGGGAATGTGTGTATTAGAGATTATTATACCTTCACATTAACTAAAAGAATTAGTACAAGTGTTCACAGTGTATTTCAAGTACCATAATAGTCAATTCCAGTGATTTTGATTTCTTGTAATTAACATATACACACAAATGAATTTATAACTGCAAGCATAAACATTACTTGCTCACTGATCCATTAGCACACTGCTAACAGATCAAGCTTAATCAAGTTCTATCAGGTTTTTTGTGATTATGCACATTATTAGAGAAGTCTTGTATCATTTAGTCTCTAAACAGCTACATTTTACTACAGTCAGAGCTAAGTAAGTTTGCAAGAGACTTGCTGTCTTACTTTTCTTTTACCATGTAGCCAGAACAATTCATGAAAAATAATTAAACACCTGGTCTAAATACATCACATAAATAACTTACTGGCTAGAACTACCAAGTTACTGACAGCAGAAGTGTCATCAAAAAAATGCATTTAAACAATTTCCTCTGAAGGAATTTGGCCACTTAAAAATAGCTGCTGGATTCTCAGCTTCACAGTCAGTTTCTTAGTGGCTTCAGCAGGGTGACCTTGGCTGCCAACAGCTGAATTCTCTGCTGCTGTAACAAAAGGTGTTGAAATGCTGACGCTGTTTCCTGGTCACCATTCTACACTCCAGGTATGGGATGGAGAAGGAAGCACAGTGTTCACGTTAAACTGGAACAGGAAGGACAGCCAAGAAAGAAGGTGAGATTGTTTGCCCCATGTTTGGAGAGCATTGTTCTATGAACAGACACCAGCCTCACTGAACCTGAGTTAGGATCAGGGAAGAGCTCAGCCACTAAAGGTGGGATTTTGCTACAGACCACCCAAAAAGTGCAAAAGAATGGATTAACTCTCCTGTGAGCAACTTGAAAAGGCCTCCAGATCGCCCTGGTTCTTATGGGATACTAACCTCCCTGCCACCTGCCAACAGCAACCCAGGAGACATGGAACCCCGGAGGCAGTTGGAGACATGGAACCCCGGAGGCAGTCTGAGACAATCCCTCGACACAGACAGGCCAACCAGGGCCTGCTCTCTACTACTCACAAACACAGGGGTGCTGGGGGACGTGTTAATCATCGCAGCCTCGGCTGGAGCAGCCTCCAAGGTGGAGTTCAAGACCCCAAAGGGAGCAGGAAAGGCAGAGGGCACATCTGGGGCCTCAGGACAGCACACTGGCTTATTCAGAGATGGGCTACCTGATCCTGTGTGAGGCTGGTCTGAAAGGCAAGAGCTTGAGAGCGATGGTAAGTCTTCAAAAACAAGCTCCTCCTAGCACAAGAATGGTCCTGCTACATACTCAGGGAAGGCAGCGGGAGAGAGAAAAATGCAGGCTATAAGAGAATGATCTAGCCAGATGAGGAACTGAGAACCAATGAAAAAAGGACATAAAAGGGAGTTGGAACTAAAGACATACTGGGAAGAAGAATACTGAAAAAGCACCCGAGTATGCAGGGCTGCTGTCAGGAAAAGCACTCTGAGGGCTGAAACTGGCAGAGGGCAGCAAAAGCTTCTACTGCTACTTCAGCAATAAAATAATAAAGAAAATACAGCCCACTGCTGCATGAGGCAGTGACAAGAGACAGGTACACAGAGCTTCTTTGCCTCCCTGCACCGAAATGCTCTCCCAGAGCTAAAGGTGCAGAGGATACACCAGTGACAGAGCAAGTATCTCCTGGAAAGTTTCAAGCCAAGCCATCCCATGGGACTGACAGGATGAATCCAAGAGTACTGAGAGCACTGGCTGATGTCACTGTGAGGCACTGCTCTATTACCAAAGAGCTGTGGAGCTGGGATGTTGCAGTCTGGATGAGTGAAGAACAAGATGGGTGAGGAACCGGTTGTTGGACTGGAGCTGGACTGTTGGGCTTGGAGTGTATTAGTAATGGAACAATATGGGAAGTTTTCATAAAACAAAGCAGAAGGTTCCAACTTGATATGAGAAAAATAACACTTTTAAAAATAGACTTCCAGAGTTTTAGAAAAATGTAGTGAAATAAACACATTATCTGATCAACAATATTTTACAGATTACCATTTTGTCATATTAAATTATATTATTCTTAATGCACACAAATGCCTTCAGAAGGAAGTCCTTCATTATCATGGTGTATTCAAGTGTAAGCACCCAGTTCATAGAAATTATATTCAGTGACATAGTTGCACTATAAGGTATTGCTTAAAATTCCTGATCTGATTGTACCACAATATTAGTGTTACCAAGAATAGATATCCTATTCTTGATTATGTAATCAAGAAAAACTTCTGGAAATAATATTCAGAGTACAAACTACTTTTAATCAGCAGCTAAATACCAAGATATGATTACTTCGTTGCTCTAATGACATCTGTAATGGATTCCAAGTGCTGTGCCTGATTGCTTCCCAGCTGATCAGGATTCTGTTCATCACTTCTAGCTGCTGGAATTCTGAGATTTCTTAGAGTTCCTTTGCAAAAGGCTTCAACACTGGTTAAGCTAAATGGCTACAGTGCATGCTTTAAAACAGCCCATCAAAAAGCTTACCCTTAATACTCCATGATAAAATATTTTAAGAGAAGAGAGGAAGACCTGTGTTGCCCACTCACTTTTTGCTGACAGGCATTGATTAAAAAGCTGTATAATTTCCCTGTCCTTCTAGGCAACTGGTCCAAGACTGTTAAGCCACAGGTATCTGCACCATAGAGCAATTCACTGTTACCTCTGTCATCTGTTTAGACAGAATGAAAGAGGGCTGTAAAATTGTACTTTTATGTACAACTTTATGGTTAAATTGTACTTGGACGTTTATCGACACACGGCAGAGCAAACCATTTGTATAAACACAAAGGCAATAATGAAGTAAGTAATTGTTCCAGCTGAATATGCTACAATTCCTTTTAAGAGTGCATTTCCTTAACCACTTTACATAACTACATGATAACACAGGCTTGAAAACTATTAACATAATTTCGATCAACAAAAAATTATTAGAGAAGTTAAAATACGGTGGCTCAAGTGAGGTAATCACAGAATCATTTAGCCTGAAAAAGACCCTTAAGTTTACTGAGTAATGAATTGCTCTTTCTTTCAATTTCTTGGAAATTGCACAAGGCAGCTTCAAATATTTATACAAGGCACAGCACATCCATCACACAATGTAGGTGATCTCACCAGTACCATCCAATCAGTTTCTTTCACGCGTCTGTTACCAAAATGAATAATGCTAATGTTTTGCAAAGCCCTGACAGGTTTGTATTTAAAACATTACTAAGTCCGAGACACACGCTGGCAAAAGGGACAATAATGACTACAGAGAACCATTGCTAGAAAAAAAAACCCAACCAAATGCAAAAAACACCACACACAAGACTTATTTATTGTATCCAGCCATTCAGTGCCCAATGGAAGTCAGATGATTGTTGGCTCTCTAGTTCACACTTTACCAACAGAGAACCCTTAGAATAATGTTGTTTCAAGTCAAGAGAGACAAAAGTACTCAGAACTTTGTACTGGTTTATGTGTATTTGAGAAACATCCAGGTAAAATGAAACTAACTTAGCCTCCTGGATTATTTAATTTTTTTGAGTGAAAGACCCATTTCAATAGGATGCATAACACCCATTATTTGTCCTGAGTTTTCTTCCTCTTACAAGGGATACTGAAACCAAAATATTTCTAACACCTACACAAATTAAAAGTCCTAATCAAAATATTTATTAAAACTCTGCTATAAGAAGGACAGATGATTCCAAAATTAATGGAAGCACATAAGCCAATAAAACTGCACCACGGCATACTTTATGATCAAGCTACTGAGGTGTTACACAGTGGATTCAATCAAGCTTAAATCTGTTGGTTTTTACACTTTCCCACTCCTTCAGTAAAACTGTGTTCTGATCAAAAGAAAGCATATAAACACTGTCAATCAATTTGACAGCTAAAGTCTTAAAATTAACACTGTGGGACACTGAAGGAATTAGGAAAAGGTCTCCAATGTGCTCAAGCCCCTGCTGTGCGAGCAAGGGCTGGGAAGCAGCTCCTCAGGTGCAGGTGGAGTGTGAAGCAGAGAGGAGCACAAGGCACAGGATGTTTGCAGACTCTCTGCGTGGATTGTGGTGCTGGCAGTGACAGAGCCAGGGCTGTCTGCAGCTCTGCAGCTTATCAGGGCTAACAAATGGGAGACACTGTGCTTAGATCTGCTTTCCTGCTTGTCAGCAGGTAACACCACTTACTTCACTTCCAAGAAAAGCACTTTTATCTTTCTTGTAACTCACCTTTCTGGATGGTTTGTTGTTCCTCTTCTCAGTGTACACAGAAATACACTGAGCTCAGAGTCCCACAGCCACAGGACAGAACTGCTGAAGTTCGAACTCACTGACCTTTAGCATTTTAAAAACTTAAATATTTGAATTTATTAAGCACTAGAAAGCTAGAGAATTTTCTGAGCTTTACTCACTTTAGGTACCCAAAAAGCCATATCTATTTTTTGCTATTTTCTTGGCATTATTTTTCCCCAATTGTTAGAGCCCCTCTTTGTCATCTCAAAGCAATTTGTTTAGGAGAAAGACTTTTATTTCAAAGAAAATTTCCTACTGAAAAGAAAGCAATTGACTAATGAACGTACAGGCTTAAGATGAATGCTACAGGAAGTCAGATAAAGAAATCAGAATAGTATCTCAAGAACCATTGACAAATCACCTTTTTTTCCCCCAAAACAGGAACTAATGCTAATGATACTTATGAAAGACTATTTTGAAATCAAGTCTAATAAATCAGCCTCATTGTCAATCTGAAATATAAAAAAAATTGAGTTACTACCTCAATTTGGCACTTTTAATTGCCTTACCTGGCATTCCATGGACAAGGTCTCCACACAGCACAAAGAACTTGGGTTTAGGGTTTAGTTTGTTAATGGCTTGCACTGCTTGCTCTGCTAATTTAATTTCCTCTCCCCATTCATCATCTCCATTATTAGTGTCTCCATGTGTCCAAGCTTTCATCAGTCCAAACTGAGGATCTGCTCCTTGGATGAAGTAGAAGGGCCCCTTCCATTGGTACTCAGCATCTAAGAAGAAAAAAAGAGGAAAAAAAACCACAGTAGAGACACTTAAAAGAGAATGAAAGCTTCCACGCATCATTAAATTGATTGTTCACCTCAGTAGGCTGACGCTGCTTAAACGCAAGTACAGAATTCTCTACTCCTTCATACAGGACAAATATAAAGGCAGAAGTACAAAATTTTCCTCTAATGTGTAGTTGTAATAAATGAAAGTATATTAATCTAATTATACCACATAGCAATTACAGACTGATTAGAGGAAAAGTATGCGAAGAATTCAGCAAATAGTGCTGGAAATTACAAGACTACAGCACAGCACAAGTGTGTAACATTAGATTTCAGCCGATTCTTTTAAGACTCTAATTATTGCTTCTTTAATTAACAAGTTAAAACATACACAAGTTTCACATTTTATGGTTCCAGCAGACTTTTTCTTAAATTATTAAGGAGTTATATGCTTTTTGTTCTCAGTTTTAGAGAAAAGTTGGATGTAGCACAGTCTTTAGAGTTAGAACCAAAGCCACTCAACAGGACCAAGGTCAGCAGACACTAAACTCAGCAGCATCAGAATTAGCAGCAAAATGGAAATCCAAATCTACTGCTGCCACAATTGCTCCCAAGACCTATGGCAAAAAGGTGAGAACTCAGAAAAAAATTTCCATTGACAGAGTCAGTGTGGGCAGAGAGTGTGACAGAAACTGTGCTACCATTTTTCGTATACTTCTTTCTCCAATACTGGAATTCCAAGTACAACAAACAAAGGGTGATAAATATAAGACTACAAGCCCATTTGGAAGAAAAAAATCTCAACACTGGGCAAATAAAATAACAGTTGGCTACAAATTTAAAACAAAAATGGGTAGCCCGTTCCCTAGACTTATGTCTCAAGCTGGAATTGAAGTACAAACATGAGTATGCTGTGGTTTCTCCAGCTGTCTATATGCATTCATTTGCAACCTGAATATTTCAGTTTTGACAGCTGTATTTGCCTTAACAGTTACTGTTATCAGAGGTTTTTAACACAGCATTTAAACTGTTAAAAACTCACTGACTACATCCATCTACAGTTGAATCAAAAAGAAAAGATACAGCAAATTATTTAAAATTAAAATATAATCCACAAATATACTCTCATATCATGTCAGTCTGATCTGAAATTCATTTTGAGGCAAAACTGGTCTTCCAGTAACAGCAGAGAAGTGGCATGTCCAACACATGGATATACTTTTGATTTCCTTCCACAAGCTCCAGAACTGGAGCTTCACACTTTGCAAGAAGGGGAGTGTGTTTCTTTCAAGGAAGGTTAGAAAACAGAGCTCAGAATTCATCTCTTGCACCATGGATATGGATAGACTGGAGTGAGGGATAAGGAATGTAGGCAACTCCCAGAAGCTACTTGTAATTGTCACCTGTTGCTATGGCATCACATCATTTTGCCAACTGAAAGCTTCTGCACTTTAGTTAAACTAACATTTCATTTCTAAACAAAATTATTTATATACCAGCACTGACTTACTCTAAATAATCACTTATTTTATGGATAGAAACTCCTAGCCACTCATTGGCTTCTAATTCTGAAAAAAAATTACTCTTCCAGTTACACAACTGTTCAGAGAAGTGAAATGATCCATCTATCCATGAGATTGCAGTAGAAGCCTTATGGAACCAGTTGAATGCCACGAAGTAGTTTAGGTTTTTATTTTATGACTTGCATGAAAAAATAGAACTGCCATAAAAGCAGCTTACATGATGCAGCAAAGGCACTGCTTGTGCAGAGAAATGAACTTACAGTTTTTATAAGTGGAAAGGTATGGGAACAATATCAGTTAAGGAAGCTTGCACCAGAAACCCTTTATGACCTCTACAAAATGAAACTGAAAAAAGGGAATTTCTGAAACAGGAACTTGGTTTGGAGGAGTGGCACAATTTATCCACTAAATGGGGAAAAAAGATCAAATCTTTGAACAATATGGCAGGACTTCTCACACCTGTCCCTTTTCCAGCAACTTGACAGACAGTACTGATAAATCAACACTGAGCAAAATATACTTGTTTTGTATTGTTTAATCTGAAGCCAGTATTTTTACCATAGAAACCCAAGTAAAATATAGTTAGATTTGTTTATTTTTATAGAAACTACTTGAAAAAAAAGAGCTAGCGTTTGTTTTTAAAGCCTGTGTTTCAAGCATGGACAGACTGTGTTACCCTTTCAGAGCCCCAGGAATGGTGTGTGGTGGCCACAGGCAGCTGCAGCACCTGGAGCAGTCCTGGCTGGGTGGCACAGGCAGCAGGGCTGGACCAGGTCCCAGGGAGCTTTATATAACACTTGAACATACACAGGGCTGGCAAGCAGACAATGCACTGTCAGGGAGCAGGCAGAGCTGATGCAGAACAGGTTGGAAAGCCAGACCAGGGGTTATTCTAATATATGTTTCAAGGATATTTTATTTCCTGACTTATATTCACGCCAATACAGTAACTCTCTAGGTTCTAAGTACCTGAATGTTTCTAAGACTGCACACAGATGCTCTAGTTTGAGTGGGTGAGTGATGGTCATGTGAGGCAGAGAGAGAGACTGATAAGATGAATTTCAAAAGAGAAGTTCAGTACACAGACAGAATCAAGAAATGGCAGAAGAAAGGAGAAACAGAAGATGCAGGGGTGGAGGTGGTGAAGAGTGGGGAGAAAAGGAAGGAGATAGGAGGTGAAAAAAGAAAGGAACAGAAAATGATGCAAAGGTATATGCTATATTCTCCTTTAGGAAAGAAAAAGATAAAATGAAGGAAGTGAAGCAGGGACATCAGAAGAGAGCCAGGAATCAGGGCTACATAAATAACATTTACTTAAAATGTTAGTTTAATTAACTGGTTTTAGTCAAATAATTCAGTCAATAGCTATTTCTGTGGTATTCAATAACTCATCAATAGTTACAAAAATAACAGTAAGGTTGAATAAATATTTTCCACCTTTGTCTTGTTATTTGATCACTCCAACCAGAAACACTAAAAACAAATAACCCTAGTACTTAAACCAAATTCCATTAGCTTATTACTTAACAATTGGTACTCACTGATTCTGTTTCCCATGAAACAAAAGTATATGGGAGCAAAATAATGTAAGGACACTGTTTAAACTCACAACTTAACTTTTTCTTTAAAATCAGGAATGTGCTTTAGTTACTATAAAGTACTATAAATATGAAAACAGAGTACCATGATGAGAGTTGTATTAGTACACCACCACTGGTGTGAACTTGCACCTGACACCAATCTTAAGCCTGTTCTGAATGCAGCTCATCCAGGAGTTACTCTGAAGTGCCTTCACTAGTCTGTCTTCAGAGCTGTTTCTGTGAGCTTTTCCTCATCTGTGCAAGCCACAACACCAGCCCAGCTAAAGTTTCAAGTGCTGCTACCAGTGCAATTTCACCGACTCTGCTGAAAGCCCCAGGACCAGGCCTGCACGAGTGCTCTTCCAACAAACCAAGAAGGTAAGCGGGCAGCAACGAGACGCAGATGGGAAAAGCACCTTGCACTACCACAGATGGATCCAGAAGTCTTCTGCCTTACAATTAAATGGTTTATCAATGGACCCTGTTCAGATCATTATTCTATACCCTCCTTTTTTCCCCTCACCAGCTGCTTGTTGGCAGCCACAAAACAGGTACTGTGGCTGCACAAATGAACCTTGCCTGCCTCCCAAGTCAGGCACCACAAACCCCTGTCTGAACCCTTTCTCTGGTCTTTGCACTGGATCTCAAGAACAGTGCTCAGCAAAATCATTCTGCCCCCATGCTGGGGGTCTGCCAAAGTGCGGCAGAGGGGAACTAACAAACACCACTGGGCACAAGTGATGGGAGGGCCAGAAGCTGCTTTTGCAGCAATCCTCTAGTCATGACCCAGGTCCCAGATGCTACTTCATAAGGTTTCAACTAAGTAACATGTACAATGGCTATCATCCCTTCAAACGTAGCAAATGACTTCTGTGGCAATAACAATAAAAGCATCCTTCTCACTAGGAGTTTCAATTTTCAAGCCTTTAGATGACATATATACTTGTATTAGACAAAGTAAATGTTAGGTAAAGCAACAGAAGATTAGGATTAAATTAATAATTTTTTTCTGCCTTCTCCCTTCCATCACAAAATCGAATGAAGCTGAGAATGCCTCAAAACTGGCCCTTCATCCCTATAGACATTGAAGCTGTTTGCAACTTTCAGAATTTACCATAACAATAAGAAAACACAAATGCAGAACAAAGTTGACAGACTTCTCCAATAACTGATATACACACGGTTTCCATTTCTGAAGGACAAACCATGTCTGTGGAGCTGCTCTTACACAGCAAGCAACAGAAAACTCCTATTTCAACCAGTTTTGGTTCCAGACCTCCTTAGAAGCACACCTGATTGCCACAGGAGAAGTCCAACTTCCGAACATGTTGCTATGCCTCAGTTTCAATAGCTTCCTGCTCTTTTTCTGCTCCCATGCATGCCAAAGTACAGACAGAGGATCAATGCAATGTATTTTTAGTAGCATTGGCTGAAAAATGGTGCCAGGTTCTAATTTTATCTAAGGATTAATTCTGTGAAGGACCAAAGTAGTCAGCAGCAATTCACCAGAGAAAACCTCAGCCATGTACTGTGATCACAGGCAAAAAGACACTTCAAGGACTTAGGTGGGATTTCAGCTAAATCTCCCAACTTCTAAAGGACAATAGCTAATGTCTTGCTGTACCTTTATTTCTTCCCCTTTCACTTTTCCTAGTTTCTCCTCTCTTTTCTTTCCCCATCTCCAAGGGCCACAAACATACATCTACTGAGATTGCTCACAAAAACCACTGGCCTCTGACAGGCATGTCGTACTGGTGGGATCTCCAGTATTTCAGCAGAAACACTAAATGACAGAATATGGTTTCTCAAATAAATGAGACAGTGCTACTGTTTTCAAAAGACATACTTTTAAACTTCTTAGATAACTATCAAGGTAAGAAATGCCCCCTCAGACACAGTTTACTTGTACTGAGGGCTACAGAAGCTAAATTCTAGTCATGCCTTATGCCCACCCCCAAATTTAACATGTAAACTCATTACAAAAACTTTACAGCCCAGAACTGTAGGTGTGAAGGGGGGTGGCTTGCATAATGACAAGGTGAAGTCACAGAAAGTTTCTCAAAACCCACGTAAAAATTTCCCTAATTCATATGAGAGTTGGAGACAGTATTGGGAATGGAATATGCAAGATGGGAAGCAGTTCTGATCAGTGCTCAAAAATACTACTGTTGAAGAGCTCTAGAACAGTAATCATAATGTGCCAAGATCCAACACTCCTCTGAAAGCAAGAAATCAACTGCGGTTGTATTTAATTTCAAAGGAAGAAGAATTATATATGATGCTGTTAAAAAGTGCAAAAATCCTTGAAGGCATCATGGAAACTATTCAAAGACACTACCCCAGAGGCTCAGACCATATGCACAGCATTTACTAAGAACTTCAGAAAGAGCAAAAATAATCCAGATTGCCTAAACTACCTGAGTAACAGCCATAAGGAGGCTGGTAAGAGCAGGACAGCATCCTTTGAGAAGCTAAAGCATCTAAATAAAAAGAACAGGAAAGATTTTATACACTGGAAGGTTAGATACTGAAGTCCAAGAAGTCAAGCTAAAAAAAGTGAAGAACTGTAAACAGCACAAATCTGACAACTAATAAAGCACTTTGTAGGGGAATTAGGAGCAGGCAGCCTGCCAGACACTCATTAGGGTTAACAGTGTTACGGTCATGCAAGATGCACCCAAAAATAAAGGCTGAAAAGAAGAAAAACAAGGTGCATTTCTGTATCTACATGTATTGTGAGGGAACTTGCGAAGATCTACTGTGAGAATTCCTCCTGACAGACAGCACATCAGATCTGTCTCAAATCAAAATACCAGTAGATGATTCAACAAATAGACACAGCACTAACAAACCACTCAGATTAGGTGGTATCCATCGAACTCCTCAAAAGTGAAAACCAGTGAACTTCTGGGGAGTTACCTCATCCTTAAAACTGCCCTTGCCCCAAAGGAACAGGGAGGTGGCCACTATTACACCAACATTTAAAGGGGTTTCCTGAGCTGAGTGCAAAAGTAGCATCTGTACAGACAAGTGATGGAAATGCTAACCAAGACAGTAGCTACTGTGTTTATTGATTCATTTAATCAACAGCTTTTACAAGGGAAATCCACTTGATCCTATCTCCAAGAGGCATCTAACAGTTACTCGCCAAAGACTCTAAAGGAAGCCAAGCTGTCTGGAAATATGAAAGGAAGTCCTTGCATGCATAGAAAACTAGTGAGAAAAACAGAAATGGACAAGACACACAGACCCCACCTGGATCTGCACTGAGACCTATATACTGTTCAACAAACTCAAAACAATCTGTCACAGCAACTGAACAGTGAGGAAGTGGAATTTGCTAAAATTAAGCCATTTGGCAGCATGAGAATCAGGCCTGGTTGTGAAGAACTGAGGAGAGACTTCCTGTGCAGTGACTGTTCAAAAAAGGATGAACTTCATGCAAAAGGGTGCAGGATAGTGCACATGGGAAAAACACCACCAACTTCATATGAGTTTTAGCAAGTACTACCAAGAAAACACCTCAACATTCAAAAATGGCAAAAAATCAGAGATTGGAAAGGAACAGAGCAAAATGAAAATATGAGAAGTAACTGAATAAACTTTGAGATTATGTAAAAGATTGGTGAGGGAGGCATGATGGAGAAACATAAAATCACACATGGAACCGAGATTGTGAGGATGCAGTACTGGTTATTCACCTGTTTCAGATAAAGGTTTTGGAACCATCGACTAAAACTAGCAAAAGACAGGTTCAAACAGACACTTCTCAACCAGTTAAAATGACAGGACTATCACTTGTTTAGTTACTTGAAAAAAGTGTTCTACCACTTTCACAGAAATTCTTTGCACAGCATGCTACTGACATACTTGGGACCAAAAAAAAAAAATATAATAAACCAAACCAAAATAACCCCTTGACTTCTGGACAGAAGTGGTGAAGACAGCACTCACCCAAACATATGGCCCTATTTCTTCACTAAAGTACTAATAGAAGGAGTAGACAGCTGAAGCAAAATTTCACACGGGTAGAAAAGGGAGATAATTGATTTTAAAAAGTAAAGCCAAAGCATATAAAGGTCTCTTGCCAATAAGGTAGGGTATTTATACACTGTTTACTACTGTGCCTCATTGATTATATAGATAAATTCAATCCCTCACCTGGAGCTTCTCATGCACATGTCCCATATCAAGGGCAGATTAGAGCAGGCTACAGGTATAACCTCCTCGCTAAGTAAAAGCAGACTGAACAAATTACCATTAGAGGAGAGGGTGTGGAAGAGGGACTTTGCAGAAACGGTAATAAGAAAAAAGGAAATTTAGCTCTCAATAGTGGCTTTCAAATTTTAAAAGGAAACAGTGTGCCAAGCCATAGCAGTGGCAGTAAATACTTAATGTGGATACATGTTTAACAGAGTGAAACCTAAAGACTGAGGAAAGCAACAAAACACAGAGAACCGATCTTCATCTTACACTGCGTGAAAATTTGCCTCAGTTTTAACAGCCCTCGGTTCTCTTTTTTCCCAATCATTTAGTTATTAAAACGTTGTGTTGAACTTTAGACTCTTAAGAAAGGGCCAAGTAAATTATTTACAAAAAATATTGCAGCCGAAGATGATAGCTGGACTATGACAGCCTAACAAGTCCCAGACAAGATTAAAAACGACCAACTGGTAAGAAAAGTCTTAATTAATGTTTAAAGAATTCCAAACGACACTTCAGGAGAAAGAAGCACACCTGGAAAACAGATTCCCAAATGCCATGTTTTCTTCCACGTTTAAGGAAATTTTCAAGAAGTACTGAGATAAAGGTTTTATTCAGAAAATTTTACACTGCTGTTGAACACTCCTTTTGTCAAAATTTCACTATACAGTTGATGTAACTAGATGGCTTGTCTGCCATCTGTCCCCTCAGCAAATGCTAGGCATTCTGTTCCAAACCAACCAGACCATCTGCAATTAATAGGTTGCCAGAATGACAGTATACATATACTTCACATGCTCTGAGTTGGTGATTTTTCTTTATTTGGCAACAAGCAAAGCCAAATATTTCCAGTGCAACCCAAGAAAAGACCACAGAATTTTTGGGACTGAATAGCCTTGCTGACCTCACCAAATCAATACAATTTGAAATTCACAAATACGGAGAAATAAAAGACCTTCCATGCATGGCCACAGGAAATTATTTCTTAACACAGAGCTAGCTGTGCCGCTGAAGAACCTCGGCACACTGTAGAACCTCCATCCTTGGCAGAGTTTTACAACCAGGTGCGTACACTGATATGTTCAACGCGTTCAATGCGCTCCTCTGTGTCCAGCCACTGGCAAAAACCAGCAGTCACAGGCAGCTGCCACCTTCGGCTCAGCCTCGTACCCTTACCCACCTGGCAGGTGTGGAAGCACGTCTGCCTTGGCTGGCTGAAGCCCGGGGCTAGCAGCGCTGCTTCTGCACAGCGAGGAAGGGCTGGGGGAGCACCTGCGTTGCTGACCCCCACCGTGAGCGAGGCTGAGCACCCCAGCGAAAGCAGCATCTTACCTGCTTGTGAACCACCCTACGGCTGCCTTTCGTTTGAGCACCATGAACAGTGACCCAGAGGTAACCTGTTAAGTCACCCCTACAGGCACAAACACGGGACAGCACAGTGCGGGCGCCAACAGTTTCACAGGCTATGGCAACCAGGTTCAGCAGAACGGACAAGCATTTTAAAACGAATCCGCTGTTGGACACTGCTGGCATCTTTACGGCAGCCCGAGCGTGGGGACAAACTTGGGCGGCTCCGGGCGCGCCCCGGCACAGCGGGGGCAGCGGGGCGGCCACAGCCCCGCATCCGTCCGCGCTGCGGCCGCCCAGTGCCCCCCGCTCACCGCCACGGGCTCCCCGGCGCCGGCAGACGGCCCAGGCCCCGGCGCTCCACGCCTCCCCCTCCCCGGCAGC
>VZRR01004734.1:881484-899952 GCA_013398015.1 Oreocharis arfaki | reverse complement strand
CCGCCGAGGGGGCGGCACCGCCTCCGCCGGGGGCGGCGCCTGGCGCGGGCGGGAGGCCCCGGGAGGCCCCGGCGCTGCGGCCGCGCTGGAGCTTGGGGCAGCCGGTGTGAGGGAGGCGGCGGGCAGCGGTGGTCGGGCGGCTCTGGGGCGAACGGCTCCCCTGGGGCAGCCCTGGGGCAGCCCTGGGAGCAGGGGGTGCTGCGAGGCGGCTCCCGGTACCGCCATGTGCGGGGGGCGGCTTCGGGTGGAACCTGCTTCGAAGCTACGCTGGCTTTTAAAGGAATTATAATAAAGTAATAGATTACGTCATTTTCAGCTTGTTCCTGACCTGCGAACTAAAGTAACCCGGTGTCGTCTAAAAACATTGGCAGCCCTCCTCTGTTCCTTCATGGGTTGTTCTTTCGGTCAGGTTTCCTCAGCGCTTAAACGCGCTCCCTAATTTAGGTATCACCAGCAATTACTCTCTGAAAAAGAAAAGAAAAATTATGCAGAAAAAGCAAAGGCCCAGCGTCTCCCTGCTGTCAGTGCCCCCAGCTCGGCCTGCCCTGCCCTGCCCATGGCTGTGGGCACTGTGGTGGGCACGGACCAGGGCCCATGCAGCTCCTGTTTCTGTCAGAACCAAGCTACACAGTGAGGTGATGACTGAAATATATGAATGACCCTTACAAGGCAATATTTTCTTCATCTCTCCTGACCTAGAATCCCTTTTTGACCCAGCCATACAGAAACAACAATACGTTTGCTGTTTCCCAGTTGAACAGCCAGGACCCTGTTATTCTGCGTGGTGCAACATGCAGAGTTCTGAGTGCCTCTGTTCATCGTGTGAAATCTGCAGCAATGTGCTAGATAAGGTTAATGTTGTCAACTAAAATGCATTCCTATGGCTAGATGGTTTTTTCCATCTGTAAAATGTGGGTATTTTTATCCACAAGTGAAAACAGCTTCTTCAGTCCTACTTGTAAACTGCTTGATGATCATTAGATGGAAAGCGCTAGGGGAAGTCTTTTTTATTAAGTAGTTTTTGTCAATTCCCCTCTTTATGAAGCAGCATGTGGTATATTAAGCGTATAAAAACTAAAGTGCATTTTTAAGTCTCAGGTGCAGCCTATCTAAATATCCCAACACCATCATAGGATGAGGTGATCACAGTCGCGTGGTAGAACTGCTCATGCTAATATAAAAACAATTGGCTCAGTCATGCAAAGACATTTTTTACCTTTTCTATTTCTTTTCCGTTTTCTTCTCATCTGCTTAATAGGGCTGAGCAGCTATAAACCAGAATATATGACTGCTGCATGACTTCAGCTAAACTCAGGATTAATTTTGCAAGTGAAATAACGTCAAGATCAGGCCAAAAAGTGTAGATTGTTTTGGCAAGGCAGCACAGTGTGGTGCTGGAGCACAAGGACGTGAGATTGT
The DNA here is from genome assembly GCA_013398015.1 of Oreocharis arfaki. Taxonomy (NCBI): domain Eukaryota; kingdom Metazoa; phylum Chordata; class Aves; order Passeriformes; family Paramythiidae; genus Oreocharis; species Oreocharis arfaki. The sequence goes on along the minus strand of VZRR01004734.1, from coordinate 898,533 downwards.
TATCAGCAACTGAATTACCTTTGTCTTACTTAACCTGGATGTGTTGCTAAAGGCAACCATGTTTCTTGTCAAGTTATGCATGAATCAGACCTGGCAGAGATGTGGATTTTAAGACCTTCTAGATTTATCTAAATCTGTACTTTCAAAGCTCTTTTTTTCTCGACATGCATAGGGTGCTGTCCTCTACAAAATTCTGTTGTCAGTACTGTGTTTGGTGTCTTTGCAGGATGGGTCACGGATGAAACTCAGGATGCTCAGCTCTTTCTGGGTGATGATGATGGTGAGTGTGCAGCCTGCCTATCTTGCCTCCTCTTCAAATGGAATCCTTTGATCTGAGATCACCTTGAGCATTACTTACCGTAATGAGGAGGCCACGAGAAATTTTAATTTTGTAATTTAAACACATTTTCTTGTGATTTTACAGCCTGAATGCAGAAGTGTTTTCATCTGCAGAAATAAAGGAACATTTGCTTATAAACGTGAGAACTGAGAATCAGGACCGTGAGTGCAGGAGGGGGATTTCAGCTCTCTCCTGCTTCCTTTACTCTGCCAAATTTGAAGTATGCATTTTTGAAGCCAAGCTCAAGGACCAAATGCTATACAGCTAAACTCATTTTACTATGACTAAGTCGTTCAAAGTTACTACTGATCCATGTTGGTTTAATTATAGATTTTCATGGACTCATTCCAGATGAGGCCTAGATAAAGCATCAGAATTTTGTCATAGAGCTTGATTTGTTATACAAAGTGTCATGAATATAATGGCACTGAATAAATATTTTACAGTAGCACGTGTCTCCTCTTATTTATAGAGTGTAAATTGAGATTTTTACTAATTTTATAAAGTTAGTGTGGGCATACAGAGGTAAATGTACCATTCTGGGAGAGCATGCAGTATATTGAAAATAAGAGATTAAAAGTGGGAAATGTAGGCATTGAAAATAAAATTCTTATGTAAGGTTTAGCTTAGTAAGGACTGTGAATAGAATAGTGAAGACCTGTGGAGTCCAGATCTTGTAAGACTTCACTCAAGCGTGCTTTAGATCATGCTGCCAACACTTACAGTTCTTGGAAGTTCTGAAAAATCCAGTAACACACATGCTATTTTATTTTTACTGCAGTTTAAAGTAAGACTGTATGCACCTTGAGAGACCTAGATAAAGTAATAATAAAACAAGTGAATGATTCTAAAATTTACTACCTCTCTTGAGCAATTCAAATAAAGAGCAAAAAAGTCAAAGCAGTGGTTGAAGAAGGGGAATCTTTTTCTAATCTCAGCAAATGACAAGATGACAACAAAGAACAAAACTGGGAGACTACAAAAGGTGAAAAGGACATAACAAGGTTGATCTAGACATTGGAATTAAAATTACAAAGCACAGATAGATATGCAGATTTGAAACCAAACCATTTTAATCTTATATATAGAATAGAATGACTATGTGCCATCTGGAATTCAGGGAATCCAATGAAAGTTGGAGGTGTGAACAACACACACAGCAGTATCAACATCTGTTTTCAGTTCCTGCTGATATATATGAGTCCTTGAGGGATAAGTTAGACAAAATAATGGAAATTGATAAAACCTTATGATAGAAAAAGGACCACACATAATTGTATTTGTTTAGAAAGAATATAGAATTACTCATGCTGAAAATAAATAGTGCATACAATGTATTGTCTGTTTTTCATGAATCTCTTCTCCCTGTAAGTCCTTGAACAGGACAGCATTCATAGCAGATGCAACCATTTTGGAAGGTTTGGCATAGGATACAGCTCCTCTCCTTCCCCAAGAACAGCTAATGGATAAAACTCAATAAGTTGTGAAAACTTACAGTAGTATCTCATACGAGTACACTCTTATGTCCTGCTCCATTGCTGAATGAGACTCCAGGATGGCTACACCATTACAAGTAAATTCAGCAATCTGAGCCTAAAACATTACAGAATATTATAAAACATAAGGTCTGATGTTCAATAGAAACAAAAATGAATTACTACAATTAAAATAAATTACTGCACTGAAGAGTGCTAGCAATGTAAAAAAAAAAAGGCTGTTAATATTTGTCCTTGATACCAAATGGCTTTCCATTTTCAAAGGGCCCACAAAACAATACCAAAAACATTAAAAATGTTTTGCACAAACCAGCTTAAAAGGATAGGTTGACCAGGACAAATATTTTGTTGCTAGGAAGGGAACAATAATGACATTGATTATTTCCACAGCTAAAAATCCTCAGTGTAATTGATTTTTATCTGACTCATTTAGTGTGGGCAGGCTTCATTTGTTCAAGAAACCTGTAATGTATTCCTCGAATCACTGTAACTATGAGAGATATAAAAGTTGATGTAATGAGTTAAACACACTACTTAACTCAATTTGTTTTGCACACTGAATTACAATTTCTGACACAGATACAGGTTCTATCTAGAGCTACTGCTCGTTTTTTAAAATGTCTTGTTCATTTTCTGTGCTCCCAAATATTGGAGAGTTCTTTATTCAGGGTGCCTCTGATTTTAGAATTCTCTGTCCCGAGATTTCATTTTCAGGTACCTTTCATTGAGCGATTGAGAGCTGAGCTACCAGAAAATTTGAAAGTCGTGACTGGTAGAGACTCCAGTGAATGAGAGAGCCAGACTAGGAGGAATTATTTGATCTGGGTCTTATCTTTGACACATTCAGTGTCTGTTCCTGAAAAATCATGGATATTTGGGTCATGGGTTTGTATTGAAACTGCTAGACACAGAAAAATTGCACAGGGGTCTAGTGGGGCTAGAGCTGAGTGAAAAAAAAATCAGGATTTTAATTGAAGTATGCATTTCCAAAATGATGCAGAATATTTGTGATTGACTGCCAGCTCATCTTGAACTATCTAAGAACTTTCTGTCTTGACTGTTCTACAGAATTTTTCTGTCAAAATTGGGCAGCATTTGCCCACTATCTAAAGTTTATGACTCCTGCTGCTCATCAAGACCTGTCCAGTCACAAATGGAAGGGAATTAGGAATATAAATAGATTTGAAGAAACTATTTAGTATATATATCCACATACATATCTGCGTGCTTTTAGAGTACTACAGGTTTCAGGTATACACTATCTGGCTTGGTCTAAGAAGAAAATCTAGGTTTAAAAGCTTTTATTTCACAACTTGATCTCAAATTTGGACTTGTTGGACTTTTCTATTTTAAACAAATAGATTTTCCATTAATGTACAAGCAAAACCTGGAACCTGGAAAAAAAATTAGTATTTAGTTTCTGTATCTGTATGCATGACTCTGAGATTCCTTTCTCCTTCTTTGCTGATAAATGACATTTTGTTAGGAAAAAATAAAAACCCATTAACCACACTTGCTATTTCCGCCAAAAAAAATCAAAGACACAGCAATCTTTCAAGTATTAAAATTCAATAAACAATCAGAGAACTTCGATATTCTTCAACTAGGTGTACAACAAGGGCATTCATCTTTTCCTGTTACATTGGTTAATGCAAATGTACTGGATGAATCTCTTTGTTTCCTTGCTCAAAGCATATTTTTTTTGTTTTCAGACTGGAAAAATTCATTTTTACATTGCAGGTGACATACAAGCTATTTGGGTGTTTTGAAAAAACGGATACCTCCTTTTTCTTTCCTTCTATAAAGAGATTTCATCCTCTTTCAGAAAAGGGGAAATTTTTTTTCCACCTAAATTTTAACCAAATATATTTTTCAGAAGCATGTGTTGTTCATCACCATCTGACAGGATGTAACAAACTGGATATAAAGAAACAGTGACATCAGATGACTCTGAGAAAAAAAGAGTGACTACAAAAAAACTGTGAAACCATTGTCGTACCACTTTGCAAAGATGTAGCTTCTGCTACAGAGTGAAGTTTGACACCATAGAAATGTCCTCTAAGTGGACAAGGTTCCACCTAGGTTTTCGAAAGTGGAAAAGGTAGTTGTACATCAATCAGGCAAATAAATCCTCCTGTTGATTGGCCTTCCTGAGTCCCATTCTGACACTGCTCGCCCCTCAAATACAGCCTAATAAATTGCATTGGTGGTTCAGAGAATCTTTGCTGCTTGAGAGAATGATTTATGTTCCCTAAACTCCTCGTAGAACTCTTCTACCCATTAGTATTCACTCATATTGTGTGCCAGGTTTTGCATGTGAAGTAGATCTTAAAATTGACTTTACCATCTGTGATGTCACTAATATAGCAGTCACTGAACTTCCTGAAATAGGATGACTATGAAGGATGCATCTATTTTGCCACAGATTTCTATAAAACAAAATGTTTTTCAGTAATTAAAGCTGGAGATGAACAAAGGAGGTACTCCGGGAAAAGCACAAATTAATTTAACCATAAATGACCCATTTAAGGGTTTTTTTCACTGAAGTAATGACTGAAGAAAATGAGTTCAGAGACTGATGAAGGATGCTGAATAGGTAATTATCGCTATTACAAACCCCTTATTTTAATTTTCAGGAAATGTGATTTGAAAATTAAATAGTACTTGATTTTTTTTAGGTTTCAATATGGACTCTCTTTCAGCTGTGTCTAGCACTTCTGTTTCTCCGAATTTCAAGGACCTTTGTTTTCCCATTAATGATTGTATTAGATAACCAGAAGGATCCGTTTTTCAACGGTATTATCTCAGCAATAAATTACATTTTCCACTTCCCTCGGATTCCTGGTCTAAAGATCTGTAGGTGTTTTACAGGCCTTGGATAAAAAGAGATAACGCAAAATCTGGACGCAGGTAGAGGCACACAGAGGCTGATTTATGAGCGAAGATATAACATGCACCACAAAGCTTCTACTTTTAAAGTTAATAATAGATGAGGACAAGACTGCATGCCCTACAAGGCAAATGTAATCCACCTGTTTTGTACTACACTTCACTTCAACTACCAGCCTCCTTCACCGTGTTTGCAATGATTTTTTCAGATTCCTTCCAGTTGTACTTATTCATAACAACTAAGTCAATGACAGCAAACGCTGTCTGTATTCCCAGAGTGTTCTTTCAAATTTTTAATGCTCCAGTACTTTTCAAATCTCTGTTACAAATGTAACAGAGTCCAAAGTCCAAGCATAAAAATCCAGATTAATTGACAGTAGAAAAGTGGCTTTTCCACTCTTTGAATTTCTTCTGGTTTTGAAACAATGGAGAAGTAAAATTTTATTCACAGAAATACTGCTTGGTCTTATTGATCCATTCCTACATCTGCTGAAGGATGATCACAATAAAGATATGCCCCCTGTACATCGGGCAAAATATAGAAATTAACTCAAGTGCCTCTTCTGCTGATGACTTGGAACTGTTAAAGATCATTTTGATGTTTGCCAGTCGGTTGCAGGAATACACAGTAAGGAGTTGCAGAAGGCTGTGCACAACAGTAGGCTACGAATGAGAAGATGCGACACCCAACGCTTCCAAGTACACTCTGTGGCAAATTAACCCAGTGTCCTTGCAAGATGAACTGCGCCACCCATTTCTGCTTCAGACACTCCAGGTTTAAAATCAGACAAAACTAAAACCTTCCTGCTATGGAGCCTAGTCAGGCTCATTCAAAAAGCATGGTGGAGAGATTGCACACTGCCCCAGAGTGGGCTGAGAGTAAGCAAATGGCACAATGCCAGTCCCAAATAGAGACACTGGAGGCCATTTGCCTGTAGGGGTGCCCTCACCACACAGAGATGAAGCAAACCCATGACATCTTCACAACACCCACTTGACAACACAGAATCTGGCCACAAACCCATGGTCCTGAATTTATGCTGTGGTCTTACTTTATAGACCATGGTACTGGAATGAGTGATAAACCAGAAACAGTGCAAAAATAGTGAAGTGTGATTAGCATTTTTGCTGAACGCAATTGGATGGGTTCGTCAACCATAACAATTTTTTTGAATAATAAACTGTGCTGAGTTTTTCATTAAAATAAAAGTATTCATATGGAGTAATTACTGCAGTGTGAAACACATTTGAATTAGAATAAGATAACTTTGTCATTGGGTAGGTAAATTCATAGTGCCAGGAAATGTTCTCCTCCCCAGGTTCTAGGAATCATGTGCCTAACAGTCTCCTGCAGCACACGGTACAAGCTACTATTAATAATATATCTAGAGCTGAACATAAGGTATGGAGGGAGTATTTAAAATGTTTAATTATTCAAATGAAGGAATTAATTGACTGTGCATTTTTTGCAGTTCCACAGTATTTCTAAACATCGTAAGAGCTCAGCATGCTAAGAAGACTATAATAATGTATCTGGATCTGCACTTCAGTTTATTCTCCAAGACAAGCACTAAGGAAAAACATTTTAAAATCAGACATTTCGAACAGAGCAACTGACTTTGGGGAAAAAGCCTATCTATGTATATATAATGTATATGAACACAAAATATGTATATAATATATAAAAACATGGTTGATGAATCTGGTTCAATGGGTGAAGATCTTACTACACCATTTGACATACAAAATGTGGTGTAATGCTGTATCAACAAGCTGCACTCCACTACAATATTTATGACAGTTCCTTTTAAACTCATCAGTTCTCAAGCAATTCTAATCTAGTCTTATCTGCCACCATATTCTATGATAATTTCTGCAAAAAGTATTAAAGAATTCTGGTGAGAATTTGCCAGTGCTGAACTTTTAGCAAAAGAGCATTCATTATTATACTTCCAAGCTTACCTAGATGGAGATCATTGCATTCCTTGCTGGAGCAGGCAGGTGGGAAAGCAAATATTCCATTTGCTTTTCTAGAAACCTTCAAGACTAATTTGTCTCCAGAGAAGGTCAAACTTAAATGAAAACCAGGCTGATTTACATATTTATTTTCAGGCAAACTTTAGTAAACTATAACTTTTGTCTGCCCTAAGCTTTCTCCAACAAATTTCTTTGGGGCTGAGCAAACTGTTTGTATATGGCTAAATTTCTTTCCTGTGCAGGTGCAGCTTTGTAAGCCAGTCTTGTTAAACTGCAGTAGGGACTCTCCCACTATGCATTTTAAAGGATTGAGAGATCTGCACATGGTCTGTTCATGCACTTGATGTGCCACAATAATTGAAGTCCACCTAGTGTGAAAAAGAATGGAAAGCTTGCCTAGGAACAGGTTGGGAAGCCCTGACCTGAAGAAGCATCTGTTACCTTGCTGTCAGCCAGAAATAATTATGTTATAAACAGGCTGGTACTAGAATTTCCAGTCTTTTCTCTTGGCCTCCAGAGCCAGAAGAAATCTATGTAGGTCTGGTGTTACACTCTCTTTTTCTCCTTCAGCTCCTCATTGGGCAAACAGGTACACTTTCTCTTAAAAAAAGAGGCATCAATTCTTTACTAACAAACAGCAGAGAATACTTACTTTTAAGGTTTCTGCCAGGTTTGCTTTATTGGACTCTTTGGATAAAAAAAGCCAGCATAGGGCTATGATAGTAGTCTCAAAGCTCTGATTTTCACTCTTCAGCACTAATTTGCTTCTGGATAAACTTTGGTTAATCAAATTTCTGCAACTCAAGCAAATAAAGAGTGAAATTCACCCTGGCTAAAAGGAGCCCTGGTCTCATTTAGATCCCTTAGAATTTCATCTACTAATATTCTCCCAGTACCTAGTGCTTCATCTTTTGAAATGTAAATGTTTTGGAAGCATCCAGGTATGTAAACAGATAAAATATTTCAGTTGCCAAAGTGCTTTCAAAATTAATTTCTCAGTGAAAAATTTTTAATGTTTAATACACTCAATAACATATTTATAAACTTTGGTTTATAAATGTCTGCTTTCTTTGCAACAACAGTTCCACTTAGTCCTAAGAATATTTTGTTCTACTGCAGCTGAAAGATTTGCACCTTGTCCATACTCACTCAGCCTTTGACTTATAATGAAGTAATGTAAAGCACAATGGCAGTCTTGTACAGTGCAACTGGAATAAACTGTAAATTGAAAGTAGCAGTGTTTACTATTTAAAACTTAGAGTTAGTAAATATCTTGAGAAAGATTTAGTGAATCAATGAGACTGCTATTTTTTTTCACACGTTTCCTGTAAGAAAGGAGAATTGTAATATTTCTGGGTTCTTACATAATCTAGTCTAGCAACTATTTATCTCATCTTCTAGATAAAAAAATCAAACCCCTCATCCTTAAATAAATCCTATGTTAACAGAAAAAGTACAAGGTAGAAGTTAATTTAGAGGACATCCTGTCTGAGCTTCTGAACAATAAATCTCACCTGAACAAATATAATAATAGTATCCTGGGTAAAACTTTCCTAACCTGACTGACCAGACAGGTAAATAATTTTTTTTCCCAAGAAGGAGAACACACATTTATTTATCAGATAGGGTTTTAGAGGAGGGTTTTTTTTTTCAAGAGAATGATCATGTGCGCGTCACTTCTGAAAAAAATCATGCACTTCTTAAAAAGTCTAGACTAAACCAAAGTAAAGAGAGCATTTTGTGATTTCTGCAAGTAAATTCCTAAAGACCAACAGGACTCAACAAATTTTTAGGACAAAATCATAAACTTGTTGTGGTGAACACTGTGATGCATGGGGGAGGAGGGAGAGGTGCCAGCTGGATCCATCGTCTATCTTGGCATTTATGCTGTGTTCATCACCATGGTATCAAAACACCTTTACAAGATCTAAGTGGAACCACAGTAAAGGATCTGCAGTTTCTCCTTGTGTCCTAGGAGGGACGACTTTGTTGTTGTTGTTGTTGCTATTGTTATTATTATTGAACAAGCAGGTGAAAATAAGGGATTTTACAGTTTATTCTTGAGGATCTGAGGTTCCTCGGGGAATCAACTCCACAGCTGTATGTCAGTTGCCAAGCAAATTGTATCTGTACATGGTCTAGAGATGACCCTTCTCTTGTCCCAGAGAATTCCAGCTGTAACGAGTGAAAGGTCATGAAGTCAGTGAGAAGGAGCCCTCATCCTCTTACACAGGGCACAGAGAAGATGCTTAGGATGGATGGAGGCAGGAAGGTGGAAACAAGAGTTGTTGAATACACTGCTGATTTTTCTTGGTTTCCCCAGCAGTGCAGGCAGCTTCCCTGAGCATCTGTGCCAGAGAGCTCTCCTTATCCCTGTGCCAGCAGAACGTGCCTCCCTTGGGCTTCCATGGACTGATGCACAGAGAGACTTGAGAGCTGGCTGAATACATTTTCAGGAACATAGAGCAGATGCACTGGAGCTTAAAGCTGGATGCATGTAGAAACATTATTTCCTTAAATATTTCTAAATTTTCTCATATAATAAGTATCAGAATATGGCCTTTGTGTTTTTAACTTTTCCTGGTTTTGTCTGTAACCTTTAATTTTAGATTTTGGGTTTGCTTTCATTATGAAGAACACTTGCATTATAAAATTACCCAATTGAAACAAATAGAATGTTGTGTCCTATAAAGAACATATCAATGAGAAGAAACTTATAAAATCTTGTGCTTAAGAGTGAAATCTTCACTCCATTGAGTTTAATGGTAATATTCCTGTTAATAATAATGAGTCAAGACTATGCATACAGCTATCAATAACTAATTAATGATAGTCAACAGACCTAATACTAAAAAAATCCTGTGCAGTGAGACAAAAAGACTGAAAACTGGACCCAGGCTGAGGCTTTACATGGAGGATCTATTCCTGATCTTGCTGTGCAAGTGTTTTAGTATTTTTTTTTTCTTGTTAACTTGAGCCAAACATTATGACAGAAACAAGTGAGATAATTGGGTATTATGGGAGATCTGCTCTTTTTCACTTATGGTCATTTTATGTGTTGAAATATTTGCATTACTTATGTAGGAAAGTGATCCTATTGTTCAGCCATCTAAATTATTTCTTTGTTCATCATATTATCAAGGCTCACTTCAATTGTTCTAGTTTGTATAGAAATTATGAGCAATTTCCTTTTAAGTTTTGTTATTTTTTCTTTTTAAAGAAGATAAATCCCTAAATTCACAGGGAGAATTTGTTAAACTGAAAAATCCTATTTAAGGGTTCAAGGTGTATAGAAATGAAAAAATTGACTTTAAAGAGGCCAGCTTTCTATTGTATGTGTGGGAGTGAATGACAGACTTATTCCCACACACACCCAAGAAAATTGTGAGTTGTCCTTTCACCAAGTATTCTGTTACAACTGGCCCTATAAATGTGTGTGTAGATATGTATCTGTAACTATATATATAAGTATATACATATATATATTATTTCCATATTACACTGAAATATTCTTTTTACAGCTTCTTTACATTTTACTCCTAAATTACTTGCCTATATAAATTACAGATTAAATAATCCATTCTGAAACTGTACTCTCAGATACTAGTGTTTTGTGATAAAACTTACTGTACTCTGCAATAATCTCCAAAATGTATGTTTTAGGGAACAGATATCCTAAATATGTTATTAGCATTAGATTATATTTAGCAGGTTAGAGATAATCTGCTGATTTAAGTAAACGCTACAACAAAAAGATACCACAAGAATCTGCTGTCATCATCTTTTTGCACAACTTCTTAAGACTCCCTGATGTGCATTTCACATTGCAGTTAAAATCCTTTTATTTGTCCTATTATTTATCCAGCTGTGGGATCACTGCACTTTCACAATAATTAAAAATCCTCTAGGCAAATATATGTTAGAAAACCACAAAAAATTATTAAAAATGTTCTGCTACACATTATTTGCTCTAAGCATTAACTTTAGTTTAATATTGGCTTTATGCAAAGAGCAAGGAAATTAGATTGACGCCTTTTCATTCAGGATAGTACAACAGAGTACCTAGACAGATGTTCTAGATAGAGATTGCATTTATGTAGGTGTAACAGAGTTGCACTGTGATCAGAAATATCAATGATGAATGCTGTTAGCATTATCAGAATGCTGTCTAGAAAGAAAACATAAGGAGTGGCATGTACTCTTCCACCTTGAAATCTTCGTGGGTTTTTGACCCATCTGTCAGCATACCTGGTTGACAGGTTATTTCTTCTCACTGGCTATCATGCTAAAGGACAGAGAAGCAAATCCCTTTGGAGCCAGCTTTAGCACTGCTCTTTCCAGTTGGCTGTCAAGTGGAGTCAAGAAAGGACAGTTGCTACCATCTGCCTAAAAGCGTGGTCTGGAACCTGTGTGTGTATTTGTGCACGTCAACAGCTTTCCAACATATGGGCCTAAATTTAGTTTCTGAATTCATTATTGGGCTTTCAAATATGTGACCCGGTTTTCAGATGTACTGACCACTCAGACATCTGGTGGTTTCATGTAAGCTGTGATTATTCAGCATCTCTTGAGCAAAATCACTCAGTGCAGTTTCCATTTTAAATCAGTGAGAAGACAGTTGTTGAATTTAGTCGATACTGAGTTGGTCCGTGGATGTTTAACCTTTGGCAAGCACATCTGACCCTCTTGGCCAGGCATACAGTCACATAAGTGAATATGACAGCCACCTGAAAACTGGTGACAGTACCACCTGACACTGATAACTGTGTCAGAGAACTAAAAAGGTATCACAGAACTCTGACCATTATTACTTTGTACCTCTTATTTCATCTGTCTCGTGACTTAGCATTTTAAAATCCTGAGCATCTTTTTAACAGTTAGCAACCTTTAAAAATGGAACTGTCAAGTGAAATTTTCTTATTCATAAATCTGAAAGTTCCTGCATCTATATATTAGTACCATATGTAAGATTCAAAATACATCAAGCTCCTGATGGGCATGTTGTGACAGCGATACAGCGAGACATCATTAAAGCTTATTATCAGGGAAGCACACTAAAAAGGTCTAATTTTCAGTAAGAACTTTTGATTTTGGTTGCTTGACAGAACATTTTAGAAGACATGCAAAGTATACGGTGGCTAAAATATTTTGTTAGTTAAGTAATACAGTGACTTTACATTTCTGTGAAGAGCAAGTTATTTACTTCTGAGGTTTACAGCTCACTTCTGTAGCCCTTGAGGGATATTAGTGCTGAAACTGGCAGACTTTAACTGACTCATCGATTTGACTTCTTGTTCTGCCTTCCATCCATGGATGTTCTAGGCCTGAAGAATGCACATTGTAGACTAAACTTGTCTACCTCTTTATCTCAGTTGCTGAGGACTTTTAGAAGACGTATTGGTTAGATCAGTTCCTCAGAGGGTCTAACGTATGCCAGAATCAAACAGCCAAGGATCAGAAAATTTTCTCTCCTATGTGTCCTCTTCTGTATCTAAGCACAGCTTCTCTATGCTCAGGCACAGTATACAGCCTATTATACTCACTTTAACCTTGACAATTTTTAATGCTATTTTAGGCCTGTTTAGAAAGGCTTCCTTTCTGCCTTCAAAAGTTGAACTCATGGGAACAAAGGTGGTTTGCTTTTCAGCTGGAAGGATACAAAAGCAGTTCCAATTTTTTTGATCCTGCGTAGCCTTTTTTTTTCCTTTTTTTTTTTTCTTTTCTTTTTGTTTTGTTCACAAGATAAAGATTTTGTTGGCACAAGTTTGCAATGATCTGCAGAGCCTTCTTTGTCAGCTGCAGTAATCCTGAGACACCCGGTCAATCATTCCAGATCTAAATTCCGTGTCAGTCTAATTTATAACAAGCAGAAACATACCTTGTTCACAGGTACTTGCAATACTGCTACAATTCAAAAGTAACATCAGTTTTGCCAGAGAGAAACTGGCTGTCAGCTTTCCTTGTTCAGGATCAGAGCAGTAGCTGTGCAACAGGCAAACCCAAGGGCATAGCTCATTTTTTAGCTACACTGCTGGAAGCCACTTTAGAAGCGCTGGCACTCTTTTCCACTGCTGTATATTGAAGACATTTGCACTATACATGTATTTTCTCTTGTATATTTATTTGCGAGTAATCTGTTTACCTTCTACATTTATCTGATTTTTTCTGAATTTCCTTTGAATTAAGCTGAAGCTACAAGAACTCTCAGGATTTCATGAAGTCCACTCCAAATGAGGTTGCAGTTACTGCCTGCCTCAAACTCAGCCCATGTAATTACTACAGTTTTGGTTTTACAAGAAGACTGAAGAGAAAAATACTAGGTTATAAAGGTAATTTCTACATTATAGAATTACAATAAATTATATTCCTCCTCAGTAAGCCATAAAACCAAGTCTCTCACGGTTTTTCATTCATGCAGTGCCTCTTGGCTCATTAAAATCTCTTCATGGTGATCCCTTTACTACATGCGAAGTGTATTTTGTGAGACCTGATGACAATAACAAAAAAGTGCTCAATGTTTGTGAGGTTTTCCTGTTAAAATTGCTACGAATCAATGAAATTATAACAACAAGCTCCTTCTGTCCTAGTCTGTATTTGCATCTTTTTTAATGAAAAGGGGAAAGTTAGTTAGAAGATGGGTGCTCACTATTTATAAAAGCACAAGTACACTTAGTGCCAACACCATGCAGGTTGGGATTTCACACATTGCTGCGCTGATGTACTAATGACTGCAGTTATTGGTTAAAAGAGCAAAGGCTTATGAAGTGTTTGCTGTAACTAAAACCAAATACATCTAAACCACCCAGCAAGACTAATACCACTGAGGAAGGACACTGCTCATAGAGGAGTGACAGAACTTGGTAGAAGCAAATGGGGCTGTCTGATCTATGCTAATTCAAGAATGTGGAGCTGTTCAAAACAAAATTCTGTATTGTGTGATTCAGGGTGTTTACAATATCTGTGAATCATTGGACTTTTTCAGTATCTATAAACATTATGTCACTTGTAGCCTCGTTGTTAAAACAGGCTTCTTTAACTCTTTCTTTAAAGAGCTCTTTAACTCACATCTGCTATGATACTTCTTTCAGGCCTCAAGCTTCCCTAGTGCTGCCCAGCAGACACCTTCCACCACTGAACTGTTCTTTTAAAGACAATGATTGCAAACCTGCTGCCACTTGGCCTGGCACAGAACAATCATCACCTCTTCTGTTCTCCAGCCACAATACATTTTGTATCTACATCCAGACACCCCACTACAGCATGAAATGACTGCCAAGGAAACAGACATCAACTGTCTCATTCCAGTTTCCACATGACATTTCTTATCACAAAATACCTCTCACATCAATACTGCCTGAGATCAGGCCTGTCTAGCTGCTTTTTTTGACAGATATTCACAGCTCTGGAATGCCTGTTAATAATAATGATTGAACTATAGGGCATTTCTTGGAAATTAATGATTGGCTAGAAAGCTCCATTGACTCAGTGCTCAATAGAGGACTATTCTCTCTGGCAGGTAATCAGTCCCAGGGAAATACTCAAAGGTTGCATCAACATTGTTATTATCAACAAAAATGAAATACAGAATTTTGAACATAATAATTGCGATTGCTCCGTATGTTCTAATTGTTCTATACTCTTTATATTTGCCACCACTTCAACGCTCAGGTTAACTCACTGACTTTCTCTCCTAATTTTACTCTTTTTCAAACTCTGTTATTTACATTAAAAACACTCCAAGAATCAGTTCTATGTTCTACAATTCCACACAGAATTCAATATACAGAGTATGGGTGTAAATGCAGCTTCTATGTGACTTGAGTATACATTGCTACTGAATTTACCAGAAAAGGTGCCTATTTTCTAGGTTAAATATGAACAACAAGCACTGCCATTGACTCACATTGTCTTGGTGAAAACAAGTCAAAGAAATTAGAGGGAAAATATAATAAGAATTTCATATAAGGTTGCTGCCTAAAATAAGAATTCCACTTAATTAAATGGATATGCACTTGAGTAAAGAGAACTCTGTAGGTTCAGGTTGAAACATTCATCCTCTCAGTTATTTCAGAGGCAAAGAGCATTCCTTATGGGATAAATCTGTAGAAAAGTAGGTGATTATTACTTGCCTTAAAGCAATGTCAAAAAGAGAAGTCTTGAAATTCTTGAAGCCTTGAAAGTGGAAGATGATGGTGCTAAACTGGGAAATCTTTCATGTTTCTCAACTTGTTAAGCACAACTGAAATAAATGAGACATTTATTGACTGACTATTGAGAAAAGCTTTATAAAATCACACAATGACCCAAGATGTTGCTCAGTACTGTGTGTAATACTAATTTCTCTCAACTAGTTTTATTTCCATTATTGTAATTAATGGCTTTATATTTTGGTCATGCAGGTGTTCTTAGAACTATATGCTCTGAAGCCATTAAAGCACACTGCCACAGATCTAGTAAAAAGGGCTTCTGCTCCAGTCTAGAACAACTCCAGTTCACTCTTAGAATTCTAAGACATGGTACAGCTGACATAACTTCACTGCTAATACAACTAACAGGCAGAGAGAGCATAACAGCTAAAGTAACTTATAATTAATTAAGGATCACATAATTTATGGGTTCTGGGTTCCATAGGTCTGATCCAAAGTCTCTTGGTGCTGTAGGAAACAGTTTTTTTCAAGGAGGTTTGATCACCCTCCTGCTTTTCCCAAGCACGTACCACTTAGTGTTGAGTTCTGATCTCATGGACCTGAATCCCACAGATGTCAGGTTCTAGCCTAAATCCTTCTGCCTTCTTTTTTGTAGGGGAATTCTTAAGGAAAACCCCAGGAACTCAGCAAAACAAGAAACTTGTACCATATTTAGTCAGGATTAAAAACCCATAAAATAAATCGGTTTTGGATGTTATTATTTCCGCACATGTATAGCACTAATCATGCAAAATATTTAAGCAGCTTTTTAGCCGTCAAATCAACAGGGAAACTTGCATAATCTTAAGTGCTTGACAGACTGGACCTTAAATATCTCTAGATGCAATAACAAGTATGGAAAAGATTCATTTCGTTCAGTATTTTCAGCACAAACTGCATCACAAAGTGTTAAATAATAAATAATAGCAGAGAGGAGTATACACAAGGGAGGAATGATATGATTTCAGAGGAGACTTGAAAGGGGATGTTGATGAGGTGGAGGTTTTAAGAATTAAATATTAAAACCCAGAAAGGCTGGTTTTTGGCTGGGACTGACTGTTTTTCTCTGCTGAGAAATAAAGGGGCTTTCTAACCTACCTCCTGGACAAAGATGCCAGGCTTACTGTCAAACTGTTCAGTGGAATCATCACTGTACTTGGAGTCTATTTTTAAGAGAAGGCAAAGCATTGCAATTAGCTAACTACAGCCCTCTCCGATTCCAAACGTCTGCTTTGTCCTCTGCCTCACCTTTCTGTTTATTTACCGCGTAACAACTCCACACGGACTTGGCCCAAGTTCCTGAAGAGTGCCAGGGATGCAGAGGGAGAGAGGGAGGGCAGCCTGGCGTGGCAGAGCCCCAGCACACAGCCTTCCCCAGAGCCTAGGGCAGCCTGCAAGGCCACGGCAAGGCACTCACAGACATGCCCCGAGGAAAAGGGAAGCGGCTTTCAGCACCAGCCCACACTGTTCAATCACGCCACAGTGGGCTTATTTCCTACATTTGGTGGCAGCATAGTATTCAGGATAATATTATTGCTTCTTGCACAGGTTACTGCCGAACGAAACGACAGAGATGAGAGAGTTAACTAACAGCGATGGAGAGTGAATCACTAAAAAGTCTTTCCCAGAGTCAGTTCTCTGTTTGGGGGAAGTTATTTCAATTCTGTATCTCGCAAACAACACGCTGCCTCACTGTGTCCTCTGGAGCCAACTGACTGACATTATAAGGAGATTTTTAAATAAATGATGTGCAGGGGCAGCTCATGTTTAGCAGACAAAGCCCCGGTCGGCAGCACGCACTGCGAGCACCGCTGTACCTGTGCTCGGCGCGCCGGGGCCAGGGCAGCGCCCGCTCCCGCCCGGCCTTAGTGGAGTTGCGGCCCCATGGACGCCGCTCCGCCCGCGGCACCTGCCTTTGCCGCGCAGGTGAGTGCGTCTCCGGAGAGCGCTCGGAGAGGAGTTCCTGGGAGAAGGAGCGCTCTACTTAGCGGCAGAGGGACTCTGCTGCCGCGGAACTGCCCCCGGCCCGGCGGGCCCTTAGCCCGCTCGGCGCGGGGCGGGCTGAGGGAGGCAGGGGACGAGGAGGCGCTCCCGCGCTTTTGGAGACGCACCTGTGGGGAGCGCCCGCCGGGGAGGGAAGTCTCTTATGTAAGGGATGGCG
>VZRR01004734.1:703897-881046 GCA_013398015.1 Oreocharis arfaki | reverse complement strand
GGGCGAGAGACCGCGCCGGGCTCTGCGGGGGAGCGGAAGGTGGGTGCCCCCGGCGCCCCACGCTGGCACCAGGCTTCGCGGGGAGGCTCCTCGCTCGCCCTCTCTCCTCCTCCCCGCCCCTGCAGCGCCCTCGCCTCAGCCCTCCCGCTGGCGGCCCCTCCACGCCCCTCTCGCCAGCCCGGCGCGGTGGCCCGCACGCCGCCGCCGCCACCTCCACCCCTCGGTCCTCCTCCTCTTCCTCCTCCCTCTCCTCCTCCTCCTCCTCCCGCGCTCCCTCTCACGCGCACTCCGCTCCACAAGTGCCGCGCGCTCGCTGCTCCGGAGCGGAGCGGGGCCGGGCTGCGGACCCTGCGCGGGGGCTGCGGACCCTGCCCGGCCCGTTCGGGGCTGTCCGTGGTGCTGGAGGCGAGCGCGGGCTGAGCGGACGCCCGGCCCCTGACGGAGCCCCTTTATGTTCAGCTCCTGGCGCAGCGCAGCATCCAGCAGCTCGAGCGGCGGCGGCAGCAGCATCGCTGAGCCGGGGCTGGGAGGCAGAATGGAAGGCTTTATTCGGCTGCTCTTCGGCTACTTGGTGGCGGACCTTCTCACGCTGGTGTGTCGGGCTCAGGAGAAAGCTGGCCAGCAGCTGGGGAGCTTTGTGGTGCTCTCGGGAGGAAACCACTCCAGCCTCGGGGAACAGATAGACCCCTCCGAGCCACCTCCCACCCCAGACTTCTGCAGGGGCTACTTTGACGTGATGGGGCAGTGGGACCCCCCCTTTAACTGCAGCTCGGGGGAGTTCATCTTCTGCTGTGGCACTTGTGGCTTCAGGTTTTGCTGCAAGTTCAGGAAGACAAGGTTGGATCAAAACACCTGCACAAACTATGAGACGCCGTTGTGGATGAACACTGGGAAGCCTCCTTCCCGCATAGACGACCCTCTGCATGATCCTACCAGGGATAAAACCAACCTTATTGTCTACATCATCTGTGGGGTTGTAGCAGTCATGGTGCTGGTGGGGATCTTCACCAAGCTAGGGCTGGAGAAGGCACACAGACCCCAGCGGGAGCACATGTCCAGGTAAGGCTGAGTGCCAGGCAGCAGGGTCCCCTTCCCCCCTACCTCCTGCCCAGCCCCTAGAGAGGAGAGAGGGGCCTATGTGTCCCTGCCAAACAAACAACTCCTGCCAGGCAGGCTGCATTCCCCTGCAAGGCGGCCGAGAGACCCCAACTTTGCTGAGCAGAGCTCCTGTGGTACCCCCAGCCCGGGTTATCACAGAACGTGCATATTGAGGAAGACTTGAGATAATTGTGGAGTCTGCACAGACTGTAGTCCGTTTTTGTCTGCAGTTCCTGACCCTCTCCCCAACAAGATCCAGCAAGTGTTCCCAGATACACTGAGCATAAATAGAAAAACAAAAAAAATTCTGAAACCAGCAACATTGAATTATAGAAAGCCTGATGCGTTCCCTCTTCCAACTGTTTCAAAGATTGGAAAACGTTTTTACTTCTCAACAGAAGGATGTAAACAAATGCCATCTCACCCTCCCTCTCCAGCTGCAAAATGGTTTTGGCAGGACCTTCCCTACTCCCCCAGCCCTTGCAAGTGTGTGAGCTATTTGTAAAATTTCTAAGCTGTGAAAATGAGTCAGGGTGGAAGGGAAGAGGAAGATACAAAAAGGAAAAGCTATTGTAGAACTTCTTAACATTTTTTCAGTTACTGTTGAGAGGTAAAAAATGGAATATGAAAGTCTTGTCTCATGCATGCATGTGTGTGTTCTAACTCTGTCTCCACAGTGTAATGGCTGAGTTATATCAAAGAGAACCTCCCCCACCTAGAGTTAGGCATGCTGTGTACCATCTACTCCAGATCCTGGCTGCCTAGTGGTGGATAGGCAGGTGGGCAACTCGGGACAGAGCCCAGTGGCTTTAACAACATATTCCAAACCCAGATTGTCACAGCAGTTCAAAATCAAGGCATAACACATTTGTCAAGTTTGCAGCCTGTCTGATTCTTTATGCTAATCCCAGGCACATGAAAGTAAAGCAGATGGGGGAAAGGCATTAAAAAAGGCAAACAGATCCATTAAAGAGTCTAAATAGATCCCAGCATACTGGGCAACTTTAGTGATGAAATGCAATGAAAGGATACCTTCTACTGGACATGCAGTGTGGCAGAAAGCTTCCTCTTGCCCTGACTGCTAATGGTGTAGCTCAAAATTTTTAAAGCTTAGATGAAGAGTCATCCTTTGAAAGACAGTCCGAGAGATCAACTCAACACCTGGAGCCTCATTTTTTACTGGAGTTTCTGCATGACTTTTTGATCAACTGCTGATCCTGAAATGAACAGAGAAAGTCACAGAAATACTCCTGCAAATGCATCACCAGTCCATGAGCTATTATTTGCTATTTATAAACTGGCTGATATGGATACACTTTTACTACTGAGGAAAAAAGCACATTGCAGAAATTTTAGTCAACTTAACAGTGTGTGTTGGTGATACTTCTGCAAAGATGGTTTTTGTTGAGCAAGGTATGATAATCCTTTAGACATTTTGAATATAAATTGAGAAAAATAATACATGGGTTCCAATTTATTTTTCAAATCTTAGTCTACAGAGCTTGTTTGGAAAAAGCTCTCTCTTGCTTCAGTCTCTCTCTATAGTGTCTTTGTGCAGGCAAAAAAGGAGGGCTCGTAACGGTCACAAAGCCCAGACCAGAGTGAAGTTATAGCCACCCCTGCAAATTATGGCTTAAATAGGTTCTGTTTCTATGAGTAGAAATATTTGCTATCTAAAGTACAGGTGTGAAGTATTCTGAAAGGATATTCTGTCTCGGTTTATGGAAATAGAATTATGGGGGACTGGAAAATCATTCTGATATCCTTCAGTCATGTATGCATAAAGATTAGGTTTCTGAAGTGGGTCTTAGCAAAGGTCGTCTGCTACCTTGATTACTTAACGGCGTCTGTGATCTTGTACATGAAACTGTTCAAGGCAGGATTATATAGAAACTTGGAAAGTCATGATCACATGGAAAAACAGTCACCCACTCAGCACACATAATAGCTAGTCATGTTCTGAAAAAGGAGATCTACAGCTTTTTTTTTTAAACAGACCAGCATTCTCATACTCCTGTTCCAGTTGTGGGATGGGTTTACCATTAATTTGAAAAGGAATTAGATTTGTAAATCCCTTTGGCAATCTAAAAATATATTCATTGAGTGAAGAATTGAAGGAACCTCTTAGTCCTCAAGTGTTAAACTAAAATATTCAATTCTAGCTCATTTTACACTACTAATGTTCTGAAAAAAGGCTGCAATACTTAAGAAATAATTTATGTGTTCAAACAGTTAATAGTACCAACAATTAATACAATATGTAGGCTATGTTCATAGTCACCTTCTTTTATGACATTCACCACTACAATATCTGAGAAACAAAGCAAGAAGAACACCTCCTACGTTTTTTTTTCTGTACTGAACCTTATTAATAAGCAGAAGTTTAATGCATCGGGAGTGTTAGGTAGGCCAAAGCAAAACTACTAAGTGTTACTCCATTTTGGCTGGCAGAAAGAAACACAGAGAATGATTTGTCATCTGTTTCCTTAGCTAAGATTGTCTCCCTTCCCTTGCCTAGCCAGTGGGTACATGAAACATTTGAATCTCCTTCACTTCCATGAACAAATTCACCTAGGAGAGGTATGGTACTGCTTATCAAAAAAGACAGTGCATAATGGAAATGGATTTTTTTTAATGGGGGCTGATTTTTTAAGAAAAATGAGCAACTGAGTACAACTGGTGTAAATGATATATTTCCATTTTTGATTTACTAAAAATATTTAAAAATATGAACAGAGACCTGACACGTGGGAATAAGAACATTGACTTCTAGATAGGAAGCAAAATTGTGCCACACTTTTTAATTCTTTGCATTATTTCATCTTGCAGTCAGTAGATCTTCTGTTGAAGTAAGACAACTTCTTACACACGGGTGTGTGTAAGTGTGGTACAATGTTAATAAAGAAAAGTTTCTTTATTGACTGAGCATAGTTTCTATACATCTGCCTTCCATTGCATTTTGTTTACTACTACACCAAAACAAACCAAGAACACTCCATGAACTTCACTGAATTTTCCTGAGATACTTGACAATGAAGAAAGCATTGTGGAAATGTATTTAATTGGTGAAAACAATTCATAGGAAAAAATTCTCTATTGGGCAGGTCCCTTTAGAAAAGAAGTCAAGACTTGTCCTTTTTTAGAGAGCTTGTTACTTCCTTCTGTTTTGAGGAAACAGACCAGGTGTGGCACTGTTGACATTTTCTTTCTGTTGGCATGGAACTGTAAATCTGGAATATGAAAATGGAGAGGGGAGCACAGTATTAACTCTGCATAGTGTATTTCCTTTTAGACCTCGTATGTTTTGTTTCTCCTCATTTTAAAATTTGTTTCGTGATGTTAGAAGGTGTTAAGTATTCCCTTCAGCTGCAGTGTCCAAGACCAAGCAGTAATAGTAGTAGCCAGAATAGCTCTTCCTTTCCCCTCCTGTTTTTGAGGAGAATAAGGAAATCAGATGGTGTAGGAGGGAGCTATGGCAAAGGGAGGGAACGTGGCAGTGTTGTGCATGAGAGGACACAGATTTGATCTGCCTGCTGAAGCAGACCAGGAGCTCCGTTAGGCATGTGAGGGCAGCACGTTCTTGCTGCTTGAGACTACACCAATGGGCCTGCCAGGCCCCATCAGTTCAAGTGGAGAATTCTCTCTCAAAAATGAATAGAAAATGAAAAAGCTTTCTCCTCTGTTGGATGGAGGAGATTATTCTGTAAATACAACTGCACCTTTGTCGTCTTCCTTAATCCTTGTGGAGAATGTGCAAACAAACCAAGAACTGAAAGGACAATATTTACAATCATGCTCTTATGCTGTAACTCCTGTTGTTTGAAACAGTGCTTCTGACAGTGTGCTAGCAGCCTTCCAAATATTGTGAACCATCTAAGCTCTTCTTTCCTCCTTCACAAGGAAGAAAGTGCCCAGTTCTGAGCTCAGGAGTGAAGTCTTTTGTTGATCATTCGAAAGCCATGTAGTTGGAGCCAAAAATAGCCTGACTTGCCAAAATCCTGAATCCTATGTGTGAAAATATTTCCCTTATGGGTTTTGACCCAGTTTTGGAGGCAAAATATGACAAGTGACCTTTCGTGAAATAACCTGTGTTTCAGCTTCTTTCAGCTTGTACCCACAAGGGAAATGCCTGGCTCCACATGCTTTGTAACACCCCAAACCAGTGTTACATATCCAAAAAGAAAAATCTTACGGCAAGAGAAATGCTGAAGTTTTCTGATACTTGGATAGTTCTGGGCCATGAACTCCTACCTAGGCAACGCTCCTCAGCTTTTCTAATACTACAATCCATATCACTGCACAGGTCTTAATGATATTGCTCCCTGATTAGAAGGTTATCTTGCAGTTTGCATTTCCTTAAAAAATCATTCAGTATAACATAGGTGTTGATAAAGACCCTCTGTGTAAGTTTAACTTTTCAGTGGGACTGACTATAAACAATTTATTCAGATAATGAACCAAATCTATATGACTATATTTAGTTGAGACAAATGCATGAAGGTATTATAAAAGTGTCCCGGCCTATGTGGAATTTTTCAAAGCAAACATCTGTTCAAGGATTTTGTCATGTACTGGGGAACAAGCCTCCCTTTATCCATTTCATTATATGGACAAATCCCTACAAGAACAAAATGCAGGTACAGCATTTCCTTTGTACTTCAGTGATACTGAAGCTGCTGCACATTTTTAACTTTCTCTGACATCAGTGGAGAATAAGGACAGGCTCTCAGTTGTATGAGCTATTCTGTCCTGAGAAGATTGTACAGCTTTGGCTAACAGTATAAACATAGGTGCTGTGTTATTAAAAATAGAACTTGATGGTGAGTAGTTCATCTTTACAGAAGGTGTTGGACAGGTAATTCCTTCAAAACCATTTGAAAAAAGCCACCCTAAAATGGTAGAAAACTTAGCATTTTTATAGACAGGCAGTAGTTAATTTGCCATCATACACGGTGTTATTTAAAGTCTACAGCAAACAGCATTTACCATCAGATTAAGAGCAATGAGGAAAAGATTTCTGAAAACCCACTCTCACAAAGTTGGGAAATACTTAGATCTCACAGTTTTAACTCCCACACCGGAGTTAGGAACTTACATTTACTCTCTTCCCTTCCCAAAAATGTGTCCAGCTGCCTCTGGAATTAAAATTAATATTGATGTCAATAATTTCCTCTGTATAGAGACATATTTGTGTAAATTGATATTTATGGTTTTGGTCCCCACTTATTTTAAATTGTTTTGCAATATAATGCTTTCCTTTTGCATCATTTCTACATGTCTTTGTGAGATCTCTTCTCTTGAATTTTTATTATTCTGCTATGTAGGCCAGCTCTGCTATTTCTGCTGTATAAGCACTGCTTCAAATGGGAGCATTACTCTGATACCATTAATCATTTGGTTACTGTCTTCTGACCTTTTACAGGATCAACAGAGTATTCTCTAACGTGTTGATCACAACTGTAACTAATATTTTAATAACATCATGTTAGCCATAAACACAAGAAAACATCAGTATTATTCAGCTGTGTACCCAAGCAATGTTCCAGCAACCTGAAAGCAATATCCAGCTCAGGATTTCTCTCTGTAACTTAAATGAAGCTAGCTACTTTTTAATATTTAAAAGTATAGTGCTGCTTGATTGAGAAATCATCATGTCACGGAAGTACAGTGGAGGAGCTAGATGGCACTTGGCATGGCTTTCACCAATGAATGTGCTTATTTTTATTTATTTATTAGTTTATAAGCTAGTATTTCTTGATGCAGTATCTGGGACACTGTATATAATTTTGCAGAAAATTAAACTAAACTGGGCATGGTGCCCAGAAAATATGTCCACACCCTTAAAAAATTGCTCAAGAGGTCTAAAAATTAAAAACAATAAACCAAAAAGAAGGTAAATAATGGTCCATGATGCATTGACCTGAATAGAAAAGATTTCCATTGAACCCTGAAGACACGGGTAACACGTACTACAGCCTTCCTTTGCCTAAGGCAACAGTTTCTGCAGGTGGGCCAATTATTTCCTAGTGCACAGTAGTTCAGCAGGTAGCTCTGGCACATAGCTCAGGGCTAATCCTGCTGCTATGGAACTCTGGCAAAACAGCACAGACTCACAGACAGAGTTAGATGTTGCCATGCTGAGAGTTTCAGAGCTTAAAACTTCCTCAGTAGCTCTGGATCCACGGAGCTGATCCAGGTGGGTGTGTTTATCCGTGTGCCTAAGGAGGGACTTACACTCAGCAGGGCACTCGGCAGTGAAACTCGGCAGTGGAGCAGTACCCCAGAGCAGGATGAGTGTGTCAGACTGCCTGGAGCTCTGCAGGGCGGGCCCACAACCCGCCTCAGGCTGGGCCTGGCCTAACTGAGGAACCTTCTGCTTACTCCCTCTTTGCTAGCACAAAGCTTTCATCCTGTTTCCGAACTGGCTTCAAAGGAGCAGGGAGTGTTCCTGTGCGAGCTTTGCTCCATGTTAAAGACTGGGACACTCACAGAGTTAGAAAAAGACCTTTTGATCTCCCCATCTGGATGAGCAATCCTTAAATCCCTGCTTACTGGATTTCTGCATGGAAGTTACATGAATTTTCAACTTGAGTGACATTTTTGAGTGAAAATTGTGAAGACCACTTTGTTGTGTGTACTAGTTGCAAATGCATGCTTGAGAATTTCCTTTGCCAGGCCCTGTCGGTAATCTAGGTGTGCAGATAAGCAGTTTGTGAGAGGTGTAGACATGGGCTAGGTGCTGAGGTGCTCAGCTTAACCAAGATGGCAATAATGTTACTGAGCACATGCAGTGGCAGAACTCAACAAGTCTCCAGGAGCTTATAAATTATGTTTCTCCAAAGCCAAGACCCCTAAAGAACTTAATGTGTTTCTGTGTTTTACTTCTAGAACACTAGACAACCTAAAAAGAGCCTTAGGTGTGAAGTCTCACAATGAATTTACTTCCCTGCATTTACTGTGAAGGGAGCTGGTTTCTCCAGCAGACGTTATGATCGACTGCAGCTCAAACTGAAATAGATCTTGGCACATATTGTTAATGTCTCAGAGATTTTGCAGATTCATTCCGGTTTTGTTTGGTTTTCAGGGCTCTTGCTGATGTTATGCGACCTCAAGGTCCTTGTACAACAGATCATATGGAAAGAGATCTAAACATTGTAGTGCACGTGCAGCATTATGAAAACATGGAGACGAGACCTCCTCCAAATAACTTACGTAAGTTGCATTTTAACTTTGTCAATATCTGGAGTGCTGGCACTGAAATGAGCTTTAAGAAACTAATATTGTTGGAAGTCAAATGAGTACAGTACATGGATTCTTGCAAATTAGAAATATTCATTATCTCAGAATCAGAAATACTTAGTTTCCTAGTGCAGATTAGTGCAATAGTAAGAGAAATAAATTTTGAATAGGAAAATTAGTTATTATATTTAGTTTTAATTAGTTTTCTTGGTTGACTAATATTGGTTTTGTATCTTTGTCTTCTTCTACCTGTTGTTTTTGCTCAGCTCATCAACCTTTGCCTTATTCTGTGTTTTGTTATACCAAAATACAAACTGTTGGGGTTACAGCCAAATAACAACATGTTTCCTAGGGCTGTAACATCCAGTAGCAAAGTGGTCTCATTAGGCTGTTAGATTATATCTACTAGTAAAATAATTAAATACTTGTCTGGATAGCATCAAGTTGTATGTGGTTTTCGTTTTCTCAAGGGAGAGATGAGAAGAAGATTATTATTTTAAGTTTTTCATAATATTTTTATTCTGTATGTGCTATTGCGTGTTTATGTTACTGAAGGCAAGAAAAAAGTGCACCTTGGAGCTTCAGAGGAGATGTGGTGACATTTCAAGTGGTTCTGAAGCCCTAGACAACTTATTTCTTAGTCTGTATTGGAGCACAGTACAGATCTTTCTCCTGCTCAGATACATATTCCTCTTGTGATGAACAATGCCACTGCAAATTTAATTTGGATATATCTTTATGAAACTTATATTCAACCATATCTTAAAAATACATATATCTACATGCTTAAATTGTAGATATATTTACAAAATCAAGTTCAATATATTTATAAAATAAAGAGGTATTGTTCCGGAAAGTTTGGATTGTTAGACAGCAGGTGGCTTTATTCTGTGCTGTAGATCAGTGTTGATATGCATTTTACTGCAAATTTACTTTTACTACATCAGTATTTGCATTTTGAAACATTTAAAGTATGTGCACTCCTCTTTTCCTTACTATAGAAAGAAAATTTGCTTATATTTGGAGTTTTATTTGGACTGCATTGTGCAGTTATTGGTGCTTTCTTTTTGTGGAAGGATGTAAAGACAATGGAAGAAAGGGCAGATCCAGATGCTGCCTGCACTCCTGCTTTGTGGGAGAGGCTGATGGCCTTTCCTTATGTGCATCCTCACAGAGTAATGGGAGAGAATTAGAGCTGTGCCCTCAAACACAGGTGCCATATACAGGGAGATGGGACACCTCATCCGTCTGCCCTGCTCTCCAGCAAAGTGCCTCCACCTGGGGCTGTGCAGATGTGCAGTGCAGAGAGGGAAGCACACACTCTACCTGTGAAAAAACACCTCTTCTGGAGGGGAACCCAGGCTGCTCCCTCAGCCAGAGGTGCTCTGACACCCTGCAGCTGAGGTGCTTGACTTCTGAAGGGTTAAGGAGGATGGGAATGTGCACTGCACATCTTTGCTCTGTGTATCAGCTCCTTGCTGATGTCTGATCCTTCCCACGTTTGCAAGAACAGTACCAAATAGTAAGGAAGTTTGGGTCCATTATTTTCTTTCACATATGAAGTGTTTATTCAGAATCCAAGTTAATGAAGGAGCCAGAAAGTAAAGAGGTTCTTGCTGCATTGATTTTATCTAGATTTTTGTAATGATCACACTGAGATACTTTGCTTAAAACTCTTTGTATATACTACAATATACAACATAACACGGCAAGCCTTTAAACTCATTGTTTCTTGGATTTGAATTCAGATTTAAACCCTGCTTCTAGGACCTGTAGCATATAAATGCTACTCAGGGCCTCATAATTATTACATCAAGGAAGAAAAAAATACATACATTTAATAGGATGTTGGTTTATGCTGACCCCAGACATCCAAACCACCTCTGTCTCAGAATATGGCCCTCTGCACAGATGGAAGAATGATATGGGAAGCAGTTCTTGCACCACTGCAATTTACAACACAGAAGCTCTGGTGCTACTTTGGAGCTGTCCTAATCCTTTGGGTCGTGTATAGGGGCAGTCCCAACAGTGCTTCATATGCATCTCAGACATTCCTGCTACAGAAGGAAACCTCAGAAGCCAGCAGCTCTGATGGTAATTGTTTCAGTCTTTAATCAACTTTATGCATTAAGTCAATAATTTTAGATTGTTCAGTGCAAGGCTTCAAGTGGTGAAATTACTCAAGGCACTCTATAACCAATATTGCATACATTTATTTCATAGCAAGTGGATTGTTGTTCTATATTTGTTCCCATTTCATTCTCATAAACTCATGTAAAACATGACTAAATGACCTGCTAGAACTAGCCAGAACATCACAAGTGATTGAAATCTGTTGAAAATATGCATTAGTGGCACCAGAAAAAGATCTTTATATAAAGACAAAATTATTAAGACAAATTTTCCAAGGTCAGTAGCTTAACAAATCATAATTTTATAGTGAAGTTCTGAAACACTGCAAGAGTGGATATTATGCACAGAAATTTTGGCAGTGAAGCATAACCTACTACCAGTGCTGGAAAAATGGTGACAGGCTTTTTCGGGGTACATTTAAACAAGCAAATAAACCAGGCTGAATCACAGCTTTCACAGACATTCTATTCCAGATCTTTACTTATACAGAGAAAGTGAAATAGTGTAAAATTATTGGATCATAAACTTTAATATAAATTTTTAAAGTTTTCTAAGTTACCACTTTCTATCTACTTGCCATCTCATAATGAGACTTAAATATTTGAGGCTGATGTACCTTGATCCATAAATATGAAGAGGGGGGGAAGGATTTCTCAGGCCTTACACACCCCTTCCATACTGTGTCTTCCAGAATACTGAAGACAAGCTGTTGAAGGCCAAACACTATTAAAAATGTTCTAATTTGAATGTCCATTTGCTCTTTCTATCCTCTTGAAAACATTTTGCTGATGTTGCCAACACGTTCTGAAAGTGTTTTGTGAAGGGAAGCTCTTTTGTCAAAATGACAAACTTCACATGATCTCTGACACTGAAAATGAGTGTTTCTGGACTGTTTGTTACCAGAGGACAAGGATTTTCTCTGATGCCTGCAGCTATTTGCCAAAATTTGCAGGCCAGCGGAAGGCCAAAAGCTCTTTTCAGTCTTGCAGTTTACTTAGTTTCTTGTCCCTTCGTTTTTGATATCCGGAAAAGGAGAGGCATTTTGGGTGTTCCTGAAAAACACAGGTTTTTTCTTTGCCCATGTGAATCCAGACACATGGCAGACGACTTTTAGTTAAAGCTATTTTGTCCTCAGTGGTTGTAATTTTCTTCCAGTACTGTGCTTTCCTTAGGATTGCTTTTCTGTTATTCCCCTTCATTCATACACATCAGAATGTAGGGGGGCTTTGTAAACAGGCACTGGATATCTATTAAAAAGTGTAGCATTCAAGTCTTCTAACAGGAGATGTTAAATAAAATAAAATAAAATAAAACAGTTATGTTAAAAACAGCAAACCAAAAGCAAACCTTTCTGCAGAATTCGAGTTCTTGTGTTCATCTCTGACTTTCGGGAATCTTAAGAAAGCAGAAGCATTCCAGGTATTCTTTTCTCTTGTTGTTTTGGGGTTTTTTGGTTGGTTGGTTGGTTGGGTTTTTTTTTTGTTTTTTTTTTTTTTTCCCCCTACTTATTGTGTTAGAAGTAAGGGATTGATTTAACTTGTTGGGATTATAACACTGATGGAGTGGGAGTTTTGAGGCCTCATAGCTACATCCTCATTTCTGAAACGTGGTTACTGCTATTATTTCTGATTCATGATCTATGATAGCAGACTGAAAAAATACTTCAGTTGGTGAAATTCACAGTCACTTTTCCTAATGATCAGTAAAAGCTCTGTTACTCTTTCCCAATAAACAGCCTTGTACTCGTAAATTTAAACAATTTATGCATGCTCCCAAGATAAAGGTGACTTTAAGAGGAAGCCAATTATACATTAAGGAGGTTATAAGATGAAAAATTCTGGCTTTTAGTTAGTTTGACATGTATGAATTATTTCTTTATTTCAAATTGAACTCTCAAAAAGTGGATTTTAAACACATGATTCAAAGAAGGAAATGTTGCACTGTTTCAAATGACCAGTTTTAATACTGGCTAAAGATTTGCAGCACATGTGGTTAAAATGACCTTTTAAAAAATATATTCAGCGTTGTGTTTGCTGCTGTATTTGATTGTCAGTTGTCCTGGATACTGACTCACAACAAATGCTAATGCTGAAAACAAAGCTATGCCATCTCTGTAACTGGTGCCTTATGATAAGTTAACTTCTGTATTTTCTTTATTTCTATGTAGAGACAGTAGGCATTTAAATAGGAGGGTATTGTTTTAAGTCTTTGTACGTTAGAATAAAAATTCTGTGTTGCATATCCCTGTTCCTCTCCCCATTCCTGCACACAGAAGCTCAGCCTGTGTTTCCCAGTGACAGGAACTGGCACTAGTTTGACACTGTGAAAGCAGTTAGAATTTGGAATATTTTGCAGTCTTTCATCACTGGTGAATAAGCTTTTTTTGTTGTTGTTGTCTTTGGCAAACTAATTATTTTTATTTTTAACATACATAACTTGTTTAAATCAGATGATTCATTGCCTTGCACTGCCTAAATAACTCCTACCGTTGGCCATTGGAAATAAGCACAGAGGCTTACAAAGAAACATTAGTAAAGGGAGGTACTGTTCAAAGTGTAAAGCTCATGGAGCATATCAAACATGAGAACCAATCTGCTTACACAGTAACTGTTGGACAATTAATTACATTATATGGAAGAAGTGGTTGTTGGGGGCGTGCAGCATTACTGTAACATTGTGCTTCTGGTCACAAGAGCCTTGAAATTTCACCAAACCCCTTGTTTGGACAGAGGGCTGCAAAATCCAAAGCAGTGACCAAATAACACTGCTTGGCTCCTTTGCTGTCTGGGTTCTTTGATTACAGTGAAATGCTTTTTCAGGCCTGGCTTTGTGCATGGGTCTAGCACAGAGGAATTGCACTATTTTCTTCATAAACTTTAATTGGCTGTTAATGTGCTCACTTAGAAGGACAAGAGACTGAAAAGTTGAGCTGTGTAGACAGAGCCATGTTTTATGAGTGGAAAGACGGACAACACTAGTAAGTTTTCAGCCAAGAAAAAGATAGTTTGAGCAGATTGACAGAAGGAGTGAAGAAGAACTGCTGATGGAGTGCTCCAAGACAGTGAAGAATGAGGGAGAATAAACTGGCCAGCTTAACTGGAGGGCATCCTTAGTTCACAAGAGTCTACAGTGCTGTGACAGAGGGGACTGTAGTCAGCAGTACTGGGAACTTGCTTACATTTAAAGCCTTATCCTTCACTGCCAGTGTGCAAAAACTCATTTTACTGGGGTTTCTGTGATCTATGCAGGAAACACTTTAACACTATTTTAAAAAACCTGATAATTTAGATTAAATTCCTGAATTAAACGCAAGTTTAGCTTTCAGTTAACCCTGGGAGACAGCTACTTATGGCATTCTGATTGTAATATACAACTTAAGAGGACAAAGTCCACTTTTAAATGATACATTTTACAAACTACTCATCCAAGTAAAAGCCCACACTACTATCACCAGCCATGTCAAAAGAAATATTGTGTATTTAAATATAAGTTCTGTTTGAAGTTAGAAGCTGCAAGCTGCTTTGTCACAGCTATCTTGAGACCTTTTTAAACCTTTAAATTAATTTCTACATACTGACTTAAATGGAAATCTTGCTACAAGTAGAACTTCAAAGTATTAGCAAATTAGTGATAGAATTTTTGTTAATATAGCTACGGCTATAGAAAGGCATTCCAGATATCCAGAGCTTCCATGCTGGAAATCAAATTTCCCATATAAATGTAAAGTCTGAAAATCCATTCCTCTTGCAACTCAATCACTGGAAGACAGCAATGTTAAATCTGAATATGTGTTTAGCCTCACAATCATTAATATAAAACGTTTCTTATTTACATTCAGATTTTAATTCAGATGCATGATGCTGATTCATGAGAAGATGCTCTGAAACCTCTTGAAACACCAATGAATATTTTCAAGGAAGTTAATTACAACCTGAGAATGAGAGATTCTGGGGTTGTTTAGGAAAGACAAAAAGTAAAACAAATGAAATATCTCATTTTTCATTGAATGTTGGTAGATTTCATCAATTAAATTTTTTTAAAAACCAGGATGATTTTGAAAATGTTACTATATGTCATACATAATATTTATTTATTTATAACTACTCCAGTCTTCACCAAGAGTACTATGTCAGAACTCTAGCAATGCTCCTACCAAACAGTTAATTCCACGCCTTTGGAATCATCCTGTTTGCTTAATCTGGCAAATGAAAAAAATGGAAAGCAAAAGCAATAGTAAAAATAAAATCTTGCATGAACAGGACTGAGGAACTGGGTTTGTAATCAAATCAAACTGTGAACTTAACATCATTTCATGTGTTCAGCGGGTCTCTTCTTTATTCTAAAATATTTCTTGTTAGATTTTATTGGAAACTCTGTGAGACTGTTATGGATCCTACGTGCAGTTATAGGTTTGAGTTGTACTGGGTAGGTCTTCGTTAGCTCTGCTGCATGTGAGGATTTCCATTAGAGCTGCACAGTGAAGTTTTTGCTCCATCTTTCTTCATTTATTTTGCGATAAGAACAATGAGATTGGATTACTGCCTTGCATCCTATCATTTACTTCTATTCAGCTTTTAATTCTGAGAAATCATTTGACATATCTTAATAAACATATTCATCAACGTAAAATGTATTTGGGAGAAATACAGTCAGTCACTGACATTATCCTTTAGTGGCAAGAATTTACATTATGGTAATCAAAAATATTAAGAATATGTTTTTGCATTTTATACTGCAGTTAAAAAGCGGAATGATTATTTAATAAAATTAAACTCTTGGTGTGACAGAAGAGAGCATTGCTGTACTAGACTGTTATATAGCAGCTTTGAGTCACACGCCAGCAGGCTTCAATAGCACATCTGAAGGATGAGACTCATTTTGCTGTCATTGGGGTGCAGAGTTGTACTTTGAAATGTTGCCCAGTGGTACAGGGATGTATTTACCATCTACAAGATGAAAAGTTCAATATCTTTAGAAAACAGTGATGTGTTTCCCTTGGGATTCCACTTTCGCTTTGCAATCTAAATTCTACTTAACGAATTTGATTAATGAGGTGCTCTTCCTATCATGTACTGAATTTTATATCTAAAATTGTGTTTTGTCTTTGGGCAGGCACACCAAATAAAAGTATTCTCAATGCTGAATAACTTCTATTCCCACTACTAACCACAACTGTCAGCAATATCAATCATCAGTGCTTCAAGCCTGTTGTAATCTTTCATGTCACTGGGATTCTTGGTTGCAAAAACTAGTACAGAAAACATTGCCAAACTACTCGGAATCATATTTTGAAAAAAACCCACAAACCATCAACACAACCTATTTATGACTGTATTCTGCCAGATTTGTGCTCATCAAAATGAAGAAGGATGGAGAGTGATATACCTTATTTTTTGAAATGGTAAGAGTCACCTCACTGAAAGGCAAACAAAAAGTACCTTTTGCTTTCGTTGTTGGTTTGCCTTCACACAAACTATGCTTGCCTTTTTCATGCCAAAACAATATTGTTTTTAACTGTTGACTTAGAGCTTAATCATCTCTCTAAATCCTTGAACTCCCACCCTCGCATTTTGTCTCAAAAGTCACAGATTTGTAACAAAAACGACAAAAATGTAAATTCACGAATAGATCAGTCCACATATTCAGGTGCAAGCATTAACCATTATAAACTGGTATATTCACAGCTATAAAGACAATTTTTTATCACTCTGGCTGTGCAAAACTTTGATACCGTATTTTAGGTGCTAAAATGCTCTCATCAGAAATTTAACATTCTGTAAAATCAACTCCCTCCTAATTTTTCAATCAGTCATCCCAGCTTTGCCAAGCAGAATCAGTGCAGTGGTTACACAGTAAAGAAGAAGAGGGTGGCTGCATACATTAAAAAGCTTATGAATACACATCCCAGTATTATGAGGCAATTGTGAGATGCTACTCAGGGAGAGACTTGCACCAACTTCAATCTACAGTTTCAATCATAAATGATTTTCAGTACTTTGTTCTATATTGTCTGCTTACATTATAAATTTCCTTGAAATGTACATATTGGCTCTGATTCCAGCTTTATTATCGTAAGATAAAGTCAAGAAGGGAACTGAGTGTGTTGAATATTTATGAACTAACTTTTTTGTTGATTTTTGTAATAGAAAAAATAGTTGGAAAAAAATCTCTGGAACCATGCTACAAAACTGCATTGATAATCATTCCCAGGTGATTACAATGTGGATTTTAATTTAATCTTGAATTTTAGTTATCACATCTAAATAGCTTTTAAGATTCCTTCAGTAACATAATTTTGGTTTCTGCTCATACATTTAAGCAACATGTCTGTACACCCAAGCTTAAGGCTACAACTATACATCTGAATCTGTAATGAATTTGCAGCATAATCCAAAATATTCCAATTGCCTTTTACCATTCACTCCTTGTCAATTAGAGGAAATGCACATTTGATAAATAGCTATCTATACACCTCCATGCATATACAAAAGAGAATGTACATAACGAAGTTTGGACTTTATTGCAGTTAGCACTTGTTTAGCTGGAAGTGTCCACAGTAAACTCTCAAAAACAGAGCAGTTTTTACCTTGAAAAGTTTGTTTTCATTGTTAGTTCACCCTTTATGCTTTACAGCACCAGCCTTTGCCATGCAGACACTTGTTCTTCAAGGGCTAACTTGATCACTTTTGAACTGCTTTATTATTTTCCCTCGCCGCATTCTCCACACATGCTAGACCTTGTGCTTCCTATTGCTGTCCCTTCTGCCGGCTGTAACGAGCTGCTCCTCTGTGCCTACAAACCCTGTTTGATGGTGCTGGATTGGATTGTTTTAGGAAGCCTGCAGTCAGCCATTCTGGACAACACAGCAAAGAATGCCACAACACAGAGAAGTGCAGCGAATGCCTGCCAGCATTTCATTTATCAGCAGGGCACTGCAGACCAACGATTCTGGCCCTGGAGTACAGAATGGTCGTGGGTGTGACTCTGAGGCGGGGGTAGGAACAGTCTCTGAGCCTTGCAACAAAAACAGGATTTTGGCAGTGCTTAGAGTAATGGCCACTTTAAGCCAATTAGATGAAATTCCGATTGATCAAAAGTCCTACTAAAGCTCTCATCGTCTTTAATGGCTCAAGGATTTTACCCAGGGGCACTACAATTCACTTAGGACCTCATATGTACTTTATTGAGGGGGACTGTGTTTTTGTTGTTAATCTGGAGCAAGAGAGATAAAGGGATATGCAGGAAGTTCATCTTACAGCTTTGCAAAAAAAAACAAACCCCAAAAAAACAGGCACAGCTTAAAGAGTTCAGCCTTGGAAAAGGAAAAATGTTCTCTGCCAAGAGCACTAGAAGCTAGTTAGGGAAAGTGCAGTGAAAACTACCAAATAATTTACCAAATCAGACCCTCCTGAGAAGTGTTTTGAGAAGCCAGGAAGCTAGGAGTTTTCAGCTAGAGGTACTTTCCATTTTTGTTCTTATCTTAGGGAAGTTTGGGCATCTGCAAATGAGGAAAAAGTCCACGCCCTTGGCACACAGCAGCAAGGGAGCTTCCTGTGCTCCCCTTTCAGGCTCGTGCCCTTTGGCAGCACAGCTGCTGTAGTTGAACAACTTTTGTCCCCCCAGTGGGCAGAACAGGCCTCTTGGAGGGTTCGTGCTGCTGCTGAATCCACAACCACTGAACCCTGGCACAAAACAGAATCCCAGGTGGCAGCTTTCACTTATGTAAATGGTAGGACATTTTTCTGGGTGTTGTGTGAGTAGGGCACTGAGCACAGCTGGATGTGTTTCACAGAGGCCACTCCAGGTATTGAGGGGTCCAAGTGAACACGTTTGCAGTGGGGTGTTGGCCAAGAACAGCCTGCCTGGTTCTGCTGCTCTGGCATGGGGGGTTTGGCCATGTGAAACAATGTGCTCCTATCTTCAGAAGCACATTAATAGATGAAGTCTTGTGTTAAAAAGAATGAGATGGTATTTTATAAAAAGCTTCCAAAAAGGAAATGTGTTTTTTTTTTCCTAAAAGCTGTGCTCTGCCTCATCAAATGACTTACTCTAGTTTAAAGAATATATTTTGCATTTACAATAATGGTTTAAGCTACTTCTCATTTTTTCAAAGCTGTAAGGTTGGAAAACTGCATTCGTCCCATGGTAGTCCAGATTCTTGTTAAAGTTTCAAGTTGATTTCTGAACAGACATTGGTTTTATGAGGAAACATTCCTTATCATTTGTGAAAAACAAACCTGACCATCACTTTGGTTAGAAAAGTTTCAAGTTTCTAGTCATAACTCAGTAATGAAATTGCCATTTAACGCTTTACGTAGTTAAATGAACTCCTATAAGGATTTTTAAAGCAAAATTATTTACATTAATGATTAATAACTTCTTTCCCACCATTTAAACACTTATTTTTCTTGGATTCTTGTTTTTCCTCCTTGCTAAAGGACCTCCACTTAAGAAAAGAGGTCCGTGAAAAGGAATGATTTCTCTCAGAAACAACTAGCCCCAGAAAAGATCTTCAAGAGTCCATAGAAAATCAGAAGGGATAAACTATTTGCAGAGGATTTCTTCCTAAATGTTTAAGTAGAATAAAGGTCTCCTCAAGACCTATAATGACAAAATTCACTTATAAAGCCATCTCTTTAGTATTTTTCTGGGATTACTCTTGTGTCTACAGGTTTTCCCATCAAAGTCAGTAAACAAAAATTTTACCTTAACCATGGATAGGTATGATTGTGGTGATAAAGAAACTAGGCACTAAGTCAGGATAAAAAATATTTTTAGCAAAAACAGTAACAAATACCAGAAACTTCTGAATCTTTAGGAATATTACAAGTAAAATTATTTATGCTTCTTTGAAAATGTCCAAATTTTAGCAGGTACAGAGGATAAGCATATAAAATACAATTTATACTATTAACCTGACTCTTTCTACAATTTGTTCATTGTATTAATAATTTTATGCACTCGTCTAATAATTAGATAACTATTTTTTTTTCTGACTGTGATCCTATGCCTCTTATAATGAGGTCTAAATAACTTTGTGCAAATATATTAGGCTTATTTCCTCTCAGAGTAAGAAAATTACAGTAAAGAACAGCACTGCTGCAGGGTTCCTTTCAAACACATACAAATGACACACTTTATAATATTATGATCTTGTATTGTCATAGTCTAGAATTTTAGAGCCATTAACATTTACGTGTGAAAATCTGCTTTGAAATATTTATTTGCCAGCTACACTTTATTTCCTAGGTGACACCTTTTCCATCATTTCTACTAACATAGAGAGATAGATGGAGATGTTTCTGGAACCAGAGACACAGAACTAGAGCTATGCTGCAAAGTGTGAATCACCTATCTGCCCTATGCATAAGAAAAGATTTTCAGATTTTATAAGCATCAAAATCACCCAAACATTTTTAGAAAGGAAGACAAGTGGTCCATGAAAATCTGGTCTCTGTAACTTAGTGCTTTACTCTGCCGAAAATGTCCACTGGAATAACATTAAAGTTTCCCTTTCCTTTTTACCACCTCTCTTGTCTGTTCATCAGGAAGAGGGAGGATTGCACCTCTTACCTCCAGCCCCTCTCATCTTAATAACCCATATGCTGTACCTCAGGTTCCTCCTGTGTTCCTTGATTTTGGTTGTCCTAAGAATAATCCCTGACTTTTTCAGAGTTGCCCACCCTGGGATACATACCCTGACTGATCAGCAAGCAGAACAAACCAAGCAGATGACTATAAAGTTTGTGGTTCAGCCTTTAGTCTCCATTCAGCCATTTGTTTTCCTAACAGCTGTAGAAACATCTCAGCCTTGAGATCTCAATAACACCAAAAAGGGCAAAGGAGTTAAAAGCTACTAGAGGGAGTAACAGACAGCTAGACAAAATAAAAATTCCATTACCCTTGTTCTCTTTTAAGAACAATAAACCTCTAGTTATTTACTGAGGGCAATAAAATGCTACAGGGCATTGTTAGCACAAAGTTTGGATCCATAAATCACATAAGTATTGAGATGCTGCTCTGAGAGTCTGTAATCATCAAATTGTGAGATCTAGTCATCAAAGGTTGGGAATGCCAGGAAAACAAGAAAAGAAGGATAGAATAATCTGTGGCGCATCCTCTTCCCCAAGGATCAAAGAACTTACTTCTCAGGAACATACCTGCCTGGATTGTAGTGTCTAGATTGATTGTCCAGGAAAGTCTGAAAGAAGTCAGGATATGTCAGAAGGTCAGATCATAGAGGAAAATACAAGCTCAAAACTTGGCAGATGGTTTATTAGCTGCTAATTATTCTTATTTCTGCTTTACATGACATTAAGTGTGTCCTAGAAGCTTCCAAGTGGGAAATCCACACAACAGTTAATGGAGTTCAAAAGCTGCATTAATCCTCCTTTATGGCTTGTGACACTCTTGAGAAGGAAGGTACTGCACAGCTTCAAGGATGCAAAGGTGTTAAGCATCCTGAGGCTAACCAGCAAATTACAAAGGGCAAAGTCCTAAGTGCGTATTTCCCTGTGGGAAATCTGTGTTTGTAGAAATGAATGAACTTCCCCCATACACCTGTAGTCTATTTAGAGTTTGAGACCAGTGCACCCTGCAAGTTGGTGACCATGAGCTGGTGACTTTGAGAGCACTCTTCTCATATAGATCCTGATGAGTCTTGTCAACTTGGAAGGACTTAACAGAAGAGGAATAATTTAATCTAAATTATCACCCCAGTAAATTAAAACTAGAACATCTGCATGTCATAGTCCAACATCACATGCATGACTGAATCTTGGCAGTCAGTATGTCGTGATCAATACTCCATCATCTGAAGAACCCTTCTGAACTATTCTCATAGTGACTTGCAGCCATGGATTTCCCTAGATTTGACCTGTGTGAGATAACTGTGAGCAGCATGCACACTGCTTGCTCTGTCCTATGGATTTGCTATCAGTGAAAGCTCCTAACTCATTCTCACCAGCTGTCCCCTGACTAAGATGTGGAGAGCTTTTTTACATTGTGCACAGGACTAAAAAAGGTGTATCATTCTTATGTTGAAACAGTTCCTGACACCCCCTCCATATAAGAAATGATGAGGCCTTACTGGAGCTGTGGCCATTTAAGCAAACCTGAGCTTTTCTCCAGTCTGCCTGCCTGCAAGCTGAATACCTCTGAGCATCAGATTATCTTTGTGCTTCGTGTTGTAGAACAGTGTTGCAGAAGCCAGTGCAGAGCTGGCTGTGGTCCAGCATTACAGCATTATCATATTTATATTCAGATATCTACAACTGGCTTGCATAGATTGCTGCTGCCACTGCTGTCTGAAGTGGTGTGCTCTGCTATCACTACCAGTCAGAGCAAACGAGGGTTGGCAAACTGCAGGATCCAATATCAGCAAGCCTGGCAGATCCAATTCACGAATGAGGATCAGCATAGCTTTAACATAAAGAAATGCCAGATGAAAAGGTAAATTGCTCAGAGCGGATGTGCTGAACATTAGAGATGAGAGAAGCTGTCAAAGGAAGATGACAATGAAGAGCCATGTTTCACAAAGAAGATGTCAGAAGGCACACAGAGAGAGTGGGTTCTATTTAAGGTGTTCCAGAGATTGTTTTTTTAAAAAAAGGATTCAAAATTTCAGAACCTGGAAGTGTGGAACACCTGGAGCAGCCTATATAGCCCACTGAACTTCCAGAACAGAGAGCTGTGTCTGCAGAACACTCATTATCCACATGGGTAAAATTACCTGGCCTGGATTTTCACGCTGTATCAACTTAACTTGTTCAGTAGAGGTTAGGATAATAACCATATTATATTTTTCTTTTTAAGCCACAGTTCAATAATATCAGAAAATGAGTAAGCAAAAATAAGCCTGAAGAGCAGTGTCATCATACATACAATGTAATAATAACTTAATGACTTACCCAGCAGGCCAGGCAAAGTCTCATTCTCTGCACCCCACAGAGTATCTTGTGGATGATACCATTGTTTCAGCACTCTCCCAGTCTCTTTCTTGCCCATCAGAGCTTTTCTTGCCTTCGTGTTTGGGATTCTGCCTTTCTGTGCTTGACAGTTGTAATGAAGATATGCCACAGTTGGTGACAAGGCAAGTATTCTAGAGAAATGCTGCCAGAAGAGATGAAATGAAGTAGTTAATACCTGACATTGGGTCCTGGAAGTGACTGGCTATATGTAAATTTATGTAACTTACAGAAAAAAAATCATACTTGTTTAGAGGTCACCATTAATTTAAAAATAAGTGAAAACAATTATAAATGCATGGAAGAAAACAAGTTCCTATTAAAATGTCATTGCAGCATAAGGATGCATAAAGGTGATATGGGAAAAGACAGCATATGTTTGTCTCAGCTTCAACACCAACTCTAGCTGGAAAAGTGTTATGAATTTTTAAAAGCTTGAAGTTGTGCTACTTGACTTAGAATAACAAATATTGGTTTTAAAAACAAATAATTGTGTTTTCTTATATATTTTAATGTTCTTTTCACTTCAGGATACCTGCAAGTCTGTATGTGTTCTACAAGGGAATATGACATTCCACTCCAAATTTCTGAATTTAGGCCACTTCCACACAAAGTGTGTTCAAGCTGCCACAGTTTACACAGCAACATGCATTGATCTATATCCCCCCATGTGCTGTGCAATATGGAACTTGCATAGCACGTTGTGTTCTCAGTGCAGCATCAACACTGGAGGGTTTTTCCTCAGCTATGTAAGCAATCCTTATTTTGCTATCAACTTGCCTTAAAGTATTAGAGGGGAAAGGACCTTCTTATGAACATACAAACAAAAAGTGCCTTCTGAGAGATACATTTTCTGTTATATTCTGCAGCTACAATCATAAGAGGCCCTGGATGAACTCATTGCATATTTTGAAGCAAACAAATGTATTTTAGCAGCAGCAGCAGCATGATCTTTTCACCCATTATTTACAATGCTTTGTAATTATGGTAACTATTAACTCTACAGGCACAGAAAAGTCAAGAAATTTGTATCTTCTGATTTTAGGATTTAGTGCAACACAATGTGAAGGTTACAATAGCATTTTCATCCTGTTACAAAACCAGGGACAGTCAGGTATTGTCTTTCATTGCCTTTGACAGTCTTTGGATTCCATTCACTATATTTTAAAAAACTATGCTTGATGTACAGCAGTATAATTAGTCTCAGCACAATAATTTCAGAACTATAATACAATAAAAACTATCATTGTTTAGAAAGTCAAGATATTCCCATCTCATAATCCAAGGATGCTTGTAACAATCTGTCGTATCACTCACATTAGCATTATTACCTACCCCGGAGATGCTGAGATGTAATTTAAAGCAGACACAATGGAGTACTGGGGATAAGGAAATGCTGATCAAAACCTTAAGGATTTCTAGAGGTCACAAACATCCTGGCAGTCTGCCACGATCATGGTTACTGACGAGAGAACACTTTCCAGTTTCCTTGCAACTCCAGGTTAACACAGTTATTAAAATAAACACTTTGAAAAAATTAGGAATTGGTACTAACCATGAGCTCATTTTAGGGGGAGAATGGGAGAACCTTAAGTTTTCTAATATCCATAAAGTTTCAAATAAGAGTATTATAATGTTTTAAAAATGTAAAATGATTTCCCAGGCTTATTTATTAATTTTTATGCAATTCATTGAAGAAATCAGTTTAGTTAGCATTGGTGGTTCAAAAATCAGGTATGAAATCTGATTGTATGAAAAAACTCCCACTACTGAAATGGATGTAGGCATTGCCTTACTGCTGTAGGGGAAAAAAAAGCCTTAAGAGACTGGATGATGAAATAGAACAGGGCGCTTGTGGATCCCCAGTTTAAATACAGTCATAGTGAGTATAAAAGTGGCCAGTTTGTAAGTTTGCAGCCCAAACTATGTGTCACTAGACTGCCAATCCTTTGAGCATTAAAAAATCTGGAAAGAAACGAGTTTCCCAGTTTCTTAGTAGTGTCAGTAACCTGTTCTATTAAGCAGACAGACTTGCTAAAACAGGGGTGAGAGTGTTTATTAGCAAGTGTTTAATTTATGAATACACTCGTTCTTCCTGAAGAAAATAGAGTTTTTTTAATAGAAGCATGTTAACTTTACTGACTGACTGCATTTCAGGTGTTGTTACTTGGGGGAAGTGGTTCTGTGACAGACTGACAGAGCCCCTGGGCTCTTGGGGAAGGTGGAGTCCTGGTGCTTTCTCTTCTCCCTGTTGTTACAATGGGCTTTAGGCTAAAGCTATCACAGTGCTAAATTCCCTTGCGGGGGGAGAAAAAAAGGGGAAGGTGAATGGGTAGGGCTGTGATCCACACCAGTGTGTTCACACTGGGCAGCCTCCATCTCTGACCCCCTCCTAGTGGCATGGACTGGGTGGGTTCATAGCTTTAAAGGAAGAATTAGTTACATTATCCGGATACCCTCTGTGATATCCAAGTGCTATAATTTCACCCAGCAGCTCCTATAATAAGCATGTGGGCTGTGAAGTCAAACTGCTGCTGTGTTTCTGGACTAGGAGTCAGATTTTAGTGACAATTTTTTGGTTTTTTTCCTAAAAACTTGTTTAATTTTTTCTTTACTTGCCTTGGTATCACATAATAATACAAACTAGAAGTGTAAAATATGCTTATAATCCTGAGAGTTCTGTTAAACCCTAACTGATAGTAGGAAAAAGGAGAAGAATGCTAATGGAAAGAGCATATACTGAAGATTTTGCTTTCATATGAATGCAATTAGAGCTTTTCCCTTAAGCTAATAGGATAAGCAACTGTATGAGGAAATCCACAGACACTGCAAATGTGCAGGAGGGAGAGAGAAGTGTTTGCTTGGTGTTCAATGGTCCATGTGTAATAAGCTGGCAGTTCCATCTAGTTCCTACTGGACAAATGTGTACATCAGAAATTCCTGTTTCTCCCTTCCCCCAGCTGCACATTTGGAAGTTTCAGCAGTGAAGCCACGAGGTGAATTAAGAGAGACATGGCTACATTTTCCAAGCTATTTTATTTTTCTGTATTTCTTTTTTTGTAGATAAATGTATGCACACAACAAATACATTCCTGTTGCATATATGGCTGTGAGATTCAGGATATCGGTTGATTTCCTGAATATCTGTGTATGACTGATCTACTCACATGCCTTTGTCAAATTATTCCAGGAGATCTATTCTGATATTCCTAAACTTTGATCTTTTCCTAAAAGCATTTGCCAACCTGATAGAAACAGATTAATACTCTGTCTCTTGAGAGTAAAATGATGTTCTAGAGTTTTCAGTAGTTACTCTGATTCCTGGAAGATAGAGAATAAATGATATACAGGTTGGATCACAGAAGTAATTAATTTTTTAAAAAATGTTGAAATGATTCCTTTATACTGGAAATTCCACAGAAAATGTAGCATATATAAAGCATAACACAAACAGTGAGTCTGTGGTAGTTTGGTATGGCACAATTATTGTTGGCCTTAATTTGGGGTGCCTTATATTTGGATTTTGCTTACATAAATGTACTTCAAAAACCATGTTGACATATCCACTGCAGCAAACCACTTACATGAGGCTCTCAGAACTCTGTACACAACCAGCAGGAGACTCAGTTTTATTTTGCTCTGTAGTATTTTACCTTGCTCCTGGCCAGGATGTGGACCAGTTTTTTGTAATGTACGATATCCAAACGATGGAAAAGATTGTCAGGCCCATTCCTGCCCAGCTGCATGGCTTGGGGTGAGAAGGGCCAGAAACTTGGGTGCAGTTAGCCAGAAGTTCCCTTAAACAGCTAGAGCTGTGCCACCCTTGCTGGGAACTGTAGTGGGCACCAGGGATTGCAGCCCTTTTCCAGGGAAGAACAACAGGGTGTCACTGATGCTGTCCTTGGAACAGCAACCCCAGGAAGTGCTTTAACTCTAGCAGCCAGTATGGCATAACTTCGAGGCTGCTATAAAGCGCATTGTGGAACTACAAAAGTCTCTTCAGCTTTTCCTTTAGTTATGGACAGTGGTTAATGACAAGGAACTGTAAATATTTCATACATGGGATAGAGATTTACAACTCAACAACAAAAAAGCTATCAGCAGTCTTTATTGCCTTTTGAAAAAAAGATCTTGACATATTGGTAAAACCATAGTTTCTGAAAAAATTCTTAGTGGAAAGGTTCTTTTCATATAAAAATGTTTCAAGCACTACATATATTCTTCTTTCTCATGAGACAATGGCTGCTGACTCTCCAATGCTTTCTGCTGCAGCAGAAGATTCGCAATTCTCTATTTAGTCTGTAAACAGCTTCATGCTTGTTATATCATTGTTTTGTCCTCCAACATTCTTTTTAGTGCCTACATGAGAACCCTGTGTGCATCTGATATTACTGATCTAACCCAGAATTTTTGCTTTCTGCCCTCAGTACTTGCAGGTTTGAAACAACATTTGGCATATTTGAAATGGAGGACATTAATATCATTGACCTTTTTGTTAATGGGTCATTGACCCTATAAATGGTCCCTACTCTATGGAATGTGTTGTAATTTGTAGGCAATATCCTAACTGACTCCCGCTTTCCTATGGAATTTTACAAACCTGAACCCCACTCTGTGGAATCTCTCTAATTGT
Organism: Oreocharis arfaki; assembly: GCA_013398015.1. Classification (NCBI taxonomy): domain Eukaryota; kingdom Metazoa; phylum Chordata; class Aves; order Passeriformes; family Paramythiidae; genus Oreocharis; species Oreocharis arfaki. The sequence continues at coordinate 853,977 of VZRR01004734.1, read as the reverse complement.
TTAGATGCAGAGTGACTTGTCATTTGCATCCCATAACAACTTCAGTTAAACAGGGCTTCATGATACTTCCCCCAAAATACCTTTGTCATCAACATTTCTCAGAGTGGCAATTCTCCTGAGCTTTCCAGAATTTATAGGTCACAGGTAAAACAGCATGTTCTCTGCAAATGTTAATGAGTTTACAAACTACTGAGTGTTATAATGATAGATTTGATCATATTTCTCTACTGACTTTGCACAGTCTTGGTGCTGCAATATTTTTAGCTTATATCTGCTCTCAAAGGGCCCAATCCAAAGCTCATTGAAGTCAAGGAAAAGAGGTGTATTAAGATTAGCAGCTTTTGATCAAGCCTGAGACAGTCAGTGCCATAAAAACATTATCTGTGCACATCCCTTATATGCCACTGACATCTCCTTGCACCACTGCGAGTTACTGAATCTCATTTTCTTTGCAGCTTTCTGCCTGATCAGGGAATCTATTAAGTCCAGGCAGTCAAGGCAGCTGTCTTGAGTCAGATAATTTTCTGCTTCCTACATAAAGGGAACTAATATAATATCTACTTTCTGCCCACATCACTGTTATTACTCACGTGGTACAGTGGAGGGCTTTCAGGAAGAAGGGCAGAATGCGAGCAGTGATTTCTAAAGCTCTGGCTCTGGTCAGTCCTCTGCTTCTGCAAGAGACTCTCTGTCCTGCTTTTACAGGTACTTTCACCAAGCTTCTTGGGCACAAAGTAATTGCTATAGCTCTTAAATGCATCCTTTCACACCTGAAAGGGTATGGTGCAGACAGGGAACAGGAGACAAGGCTGTGTTTCTGTTTAGTGTCTCTGTCGATACAGGTACGAACAGGGAACTGTAGTCTGATGTCTTCCCTGGGCATTTTAATATCTTTACACATAGAAAGTGACCTGTTTATTTCAGGAGGGTGCAGTCTTCTTGTTACGGTATATGATGGGATTAGTATATATCATTTGAAGTTCTAGTAACCAGACCTAGCACTACTTTTAGGGAGAAACAAAACTGTTTGCAGCTGCTTTGGTGAACAGTCTTCCACAAGAAGTTCACTTAAAAATACAGATGACAAAACAAACATTTTTCAGATGAGAATCTTCATGAAATACAAACCAAATACTGAAAGTGCCTAGTGGTAACATATCAAATATCCTTGTCACTGAAAAATGTGTCTTAAACATCCAGGCCCCTTAGGTTAGTCTTCTATCACAAGGCTAATAACAAAATCATGAAACCTGTAAAGAATTGTTCACTGTTGCTTGGAGTTATTAGTACACGTGTGAAAAAGGATTTATTCAATATTTCAGTCACATGCTCTCAATTAAGTCAAAATTTCAGAATCGTGGCCTTTTTTGTATAGAAAGCGATTTAAAATCTGCCTTGTCTCTGACATTTGAAAATGGGGAAACTATACCATTCTTTTTTTACTGAGATAAACAGAGATTAATGGAAGATGAGCAAAGTAAAGCACAGTCTTACGGGAACAAATCAAATCTTTGGAAAGGAATGACTATATAGGACTACTTCTGGATTATTTTTTCTTGTCTTGTTTTTGCAAGTCATTAAGTTTACTTCTAGCTTGTGGGCTCATAAGTTGATACAAGTTACTGGAAGCACCTGTCACCCCTGCCAAAGCTCTTCCCTGTTAATGAAATGGAATTTTGTGCTGGTTTCAGCATCATAATGCTGGATGTCACTGGGGCCAAAGTTCATTATGTAACACCACCAAATGTTATCACATAGAATAAGTCTTATGCAAGTATCAGAAACTTCCCTTCACGTTACCAAAGAACAAGATAGCTGCTGTTTGGGTTAGGCACTAGATGGACTTCTTCAGATGTCTACAGAGCATTTGAATAACAGATTTTATCTTTATGATGAAACTGGTTTTGAAGTACTTTAGTTTACAAGCCCCAGGTGTTTCTGGGACGCAATGCAATGAGTATTTTACAGTTTCCTAAGAGCCTCCTGTCCTAGTAAGAGAAAGGCAAGAAGATGACTGTTTCCATTTGCTGTTTTCCAGTTTTAGTAACACTCTTGGTATAAAGGGTAACACAAGCAGTAGTCCTTTCTATGCAAAAATAATAAAAGACTCTCTTCAAAGGACAACGTTAATCCTTCCCTCTTGCATTCCACTTAGTTACAGTGAAAAAATACAAAATTTAACAACTCAATAATGGAAAAATTAAAATTACATTTTCTGATCTCTTGTATTTTCCTTCCTCCAAAGCCTATGCTCTGGTCAATGTAATATATTGTGTGAAAACACAAGGTACACACTCCACATACTTTCTAAATATCAGGTGAAATGGCTTTTTGATTTTTCAGTGCATAGGATGAATGAGCAGTGAATTCATAGGAAAAGCTCTATATGGGATCTCTTGATAGGTGTAACTTATTTTTTATTTACAATTTCTATGGTCCCTAGTTTTATTTTATCTTCTCCCCTGCTGTCTGAATTCAATATCAAATAAATTTGCAATCCCACAATGTTGCTTCAAGCTTTAAAAAAATGGACTACAGCCAGTGCCAATTTTGGGCAACTATCCAAAATTATACAGCAGCCACAGAGTGCAAAGTAGTTTTTGTTACCCTTTTATCATGTAGCCACAAATTTCTTTTTATTCTCTCCATTCCCTGGAGGAATGACCTCCTTGTCTGGGTTGCCCCCATCTAGGAAATGTGCGAATTATTATTACTTAGTTTCCTGCCATGAATTGTGTTTAATCCTGTGCCTGTTGAAGGCCTGAAGAGCACATCATGCAATGTTTGGAAATGTAAAGCATAAGAGCTGCTTTAGGTAGCAAATGGCTTGTGGTCCTTTTAGCTCTTTGTTTTGATGGTGAACTTTAGGACAATGGTATTCATTATCTTCTATTTCAGTGTATCAGAAATTTCTCTCCTGGTTTTGGAGAGATACTAGAGCCTGCTTCCACATTTCTGACATCTTTAAACACAACTTCATCAGGGAACTAAACAAGTCAGCAACATGCACAGCAACAGCAATGCTGCTGTTTCAGTAACAACAGAAGTGTGTTTCGAGTCTCAAGATCTTACCATTTGCACTATACCAATCTTGATTTTGTAAACACAAATAAATATAACAAATATAGTCTATTATTTCAACATATCCATAAAATGTAATGTATTGTATAATGTATTGTTTGAGTTAAGAAGAGCAAATCATTCCATTTAATGAATGAGCAGTGGATTTGAAAATATTCTGAAAACAATATTTTTTTTATACCAACTTTGTATAGCAGGGCAGTTATATAAATGGGAACATCAAATAAGCAGTTTAAGGTCATATGCCTTGTACTGCTGAACAATTTTATGGCTATAGTTTACTACATCTGTGACATTACTATCAGTTAATTGTTTCTTTCTACAGTGGTCATGTTAGTGTTTTCAGTATGAAATACCAGAAGTGTTAGAAAAGTGAACAGGCACAAATGTTTCTCAAATGGTTGAGAGACTTTTCAGAAGGTCTATAGCAAGTCCATATCTAATAAAATCAATAATCAAGTGATCTTCAGACATACAACCTTAAATTTAGCTAACAGATCTTCTGCTTCACAGTAACTGATACTTGGCAGCTTTAAAAAAAATCAATCCATGGATTACTAACATTTCAGCAGAACTTTGTTGTGAATTAACTTAATGTAACTGAAGATATTTTAGCATGTTTAATTCCGTATTTTATGGCAGCATAATCCCCAAGCTGAATATCCCCACCCCAAGCACTTACATTTCTGTCCAGTGCTTTTCAATAAATAAAGTTTGGCCAGCGGTTCATAGAGAACTGCTGCTGGTTCCCATGGGGATATGCAGGGACCCTGTCCAGCAGGTGCCAGTGATGCCCATACCAAAAAGCTGTTCAGTCTGAAGCAGGTCAGGTTAGGAGAGAAGTTGAGCTGGAAGTATAAAACACAGCTTTTGGAGTAAAAAGCATGTGTTTAGGCTGGGTTTTGGAATGCCATCCTGCTGACAGTGAAACACCAGAGCTTCTCCTCCAGCTCCTCTTGCAAAGCTAAGCAGAACTTTATTTTTGGTGTAGATTTTGTTGAGGACGGTGAGGGGGTAGTGTGCCTTCCATTTATAGTACACCCACAGGTTTTCTTATTGCTCTTTTATTAAAGGCATGATGGACAGAATCATTAACTGTGTAGATTATTTCCTTACATAAGGAGAAGAGAGCATCATGCTGTGATGGTTCAGGGGTGACCAGCAGTCCTGCTCTGCTTCTCTGGGGGTACTCCCTGCAGCTGCTAGGCCCTGCTGCTTCTACTGGGTCATTCCACCTTTATTGTGGATCTCAGGGCTTTGCAATCACCTGTTTCCATCATCCTGCCATGAGCCTGCAGCAGTGTGGGGTGCAGTGGGTCTGACAGCTCCCCGAAAGCTCCCCTCTCATACATCCTGCAGGCCCATTGCTTTCTGGACAGGCAAAACTCCAGGCTCTCCCACCTGCCCCAGCTGCCTCCCAACTCCCATGCCTGCCATACCCCACACTCTCCTCTACAACCCTGTGAGTACAATAATCCACAGTAGCTCCTTTGAAATAATGCACCATCCCTTAACACAGAGAGAGAAACCTGGAAAAAATATTAAAATTATGTGTGCCTGGCTTATTTTTCTTAAGAGCCCAGTGACCTCCATGCCTCAGGTATATGCCAGGAAGCCTGTGGTTTGGGCAGGTTGTATCCTTCTATTCTTCACGGCTCCAGTGTCACCAGACTGCATTTTCAGCAGTGGCGCCACTCAGAGTGTGCCCGTTTCAGCCCCTGGCCATTTGCCTTTTCCTGCCTCCCTATTCAAGTGTCTCCCTCCTCCTTCCCTCCCTGCAATCTCATCAGTGCTTCACGGCTCTCTTCAGAGTCCGGCTGTAAGGGCTTTAAAATAACTTTGCAACCTCCCCACCCCGTGTATGAATGGGAGCCAGATCTGTTCCCCTCACAGAGTCCTCAGTGTGGCTTCCCCCCGTGGGGCTGGGAGGCCACTGGGGCACCCAGCTACAGCCTGGGGCCAGGAGCCAGCTCTTTTGCTGGCATCCACTCTTAGCTGCAGGCAGCTCATACTTCTCCTGTAGACACAAGCTTTGTTTTCAACAATTTAGGGTCCTTTTGAGTTTGAAATACAAGAGAAGTAAGCTTGCTAATGTATTTGAGGCAGGAAGTGGGCACCCCTAATGTAATGTCTGTTTTCTAAAGGGATTTTAATTCCTTTAAGGACCTCTGATTTCCTTTTTTACTAATTTCTCAATATCTCAGAATTAAACAAAAGCAAATCCTTTCACATATTTCAATATACCAACAGAGCTTGCATAGGAATAAAGAAATAGTGCATTAATCCAATGTTCTTCAAGTATGTATACAGACATAATAGACTAAGCAAGTAATTCCTCCTAGAAGAGATAATCAAAGGTTCTAATTTAAACAGTTCATTTTACAATCATCTTTTCTGTTTTGTCAGCCTAATACACCTATTAAAAATTTAATCTCTTCATTGTTTTAATAATGTGAACCACTATTTTACAAGTATTTGATTGATGGACATAGCCAAATGAAACAACAAGTTTGCTTGCCCTCACAGGGATTTTAAATAACTGTTTTCATTATATGCCTTGAATAAAATAGTTTCTTTCCTCAACGACACGAGGGACAAACAAGAGAAATGTGATGCCTGTGGTTTTTTCTCCCTTAATTTTCTGATATTGGCTTAGAAACCTTTCAATATAAAGAACTCCCAGTATATGCATAAATTGTTTATCATGTGGTGGTTTTGTTGAGTCTCCTAGGAGCTCTGTGAAGCAGGTTTGGGAAAAGCACTGCTATAAACCCCCCAAATAACTGTGTTTTTCTAACTGAAAAACATGAACAATCATCCAAACAGTGGTCAATAGAAATAAGGTTTCAATCCAAAAGGCATAAAAGACTGAGTGGGAAACAAAGTGATGCTTCTTTCACAGCGATTGACCTTTTATTTATGTCCAGCAGGGCACCAGCAATGGTGATGCAGGCCCAGGGAAGGACTGTGAGGGCTGGACACTCCAGAGTGACAACACTTTGTCCATCAGGAGCTTTCATAGAACACACTGAAAAGAAGTAGATAGTGCCCTTACTGTGGAACCCGTGCATAAAGAGAACTGTTAGCCTTGCTTCCCTTTATCTTGGAAGATGCAGACTTGGTCTTTTTGATTATTTTTGTCTTTTCTTTCAGCCTTGCAGGCAATCAGGCAATCATGGAAGGAACTGAGCATCTCAATGACCACACTGTGGAAAGCAGATATTCAGTCGTTCCCTTATAATGATTTGCACAATGATGTTTTCTAAACGAAAACCGATAGGTCCTTTACCCTTTTTTTCCCCCCCAGCCAGACAAGCCTTTCTAGCAGCATTTTTAGAAGTGTTGGTGGCTTTAGAACTTAGCTCTACACCGTCATTCACAGCGTGGCCATTGCTGGCAAGGAATGTACTTGTGACAGGGGATCTTCTTTCCATCATATTTTTCTAATAGCAAATTTTGTAAAGCTATGGATTTTAATTAATTGGGAAGATTAATAGCAGAGCATTAAATACAATCACCTGATGAACAGAGAAAGCCCAATAAGGCACTCATGACTTATGCCAGGGTTCAGACCAATTTAAAGACCCAGAGAACTGGAAGCCCCCTTTGTTCTGCACGGTCAGGCTACAAGATGCATCACCTTGACAAAACCAAAATTGCAGAGGTGCAGCATTTGCTGCCTGCAATTAAGGTCTTTTGGCACCAACAGTGACAATAAGAGCAGAAGCAGGAATATGTTCAATGACCATGAAATGTAGCCAGGTATAATTTTCCCTCACATTTTATATATTGGTATAGAAGAATGAGATCAGCTTCTCTCAAGAAAAGTTCTTGAATATTGTACTACTCTTTAATATTGTATGTGGCTATTAGATACTATTTTTATCAGCTGTGCAAAATATATTAAATCATTAAATATGGTATTTTAATATGTGTACACAGACATAGATTTATGCATAAATTTATATGAAAATAATCCTACTTAGACTTCACTAGATGGACTCAACTAGATTTCAGAAAATTACCAATCCATGGTCAAAAAATGCATTTTAGAAAAGATTTTTCATAGTGTGAAAAGTCTACATTGAAAGTATATATATATATATATATATTTAAAAATAAGACACTTCTGTTATTACTGCTAATAGATTCTCTGCTATCTTTTAGTGGTGGTGTAACACTGCATGCCTGTCCTGTGAATTCAAAATTCCCTTTTGCAGTGTTCTTAAAGCCATTATAACTAAACCAAATCAGTTTTAAGACATATTTTCAATTCTCCCTTTTTCACAAGCTCTCCTTGTTACAGAAAATGCCCATAATACCAGCAAAAATTCAATTCAGGCACATTAGGTAGCTGAGCAGACCGAAACCACTGATTGTTATTTAACAACTTTGCAGAGCTGCTGCGTAAAATTAATAAATGATTTAATAGCTTATAGGAAAAAGTTAAAATGCTTGACTTCAGTTCTTAAAATTTTTATAACTGACTTTATGCTTTCTAGTAATGCTGAGCTTCTAATCCTATTAGTCAGCTCTCTTTTTCAAGGTACACTAATTTGAATGCTTTCATTATTTTTCCTTGAATATGCGGATTCTGTGGGCACAGTTTCAGGTCCGTTCCTGTTGGTTTGTGTCCCTGAGCTCCTGCAGCTGGAGATGGCATTTCTGGGAAAGCAGCTGTGTGGCCAGAACATCCCCGTGACTCAGTAATCCCTGGCTGCCAGAAACACCTCCCAGAACTTTTGGCTGCCAGTTGTCATTATATTTAAATCCCCTATTCTTCTGTGAGGGAAAGACCCAAACCTTCCCAGGCTGGGCTGAAGATACACCCGGATCAGCGGATCGTGTTAGCACAGCACACGGAAGGGAGGTGGATGTTGGCTGTGTTAGAAAGGTTGCTCAGCATCAATTTAGAATATTCAGAGGCGAGTTTCAAAAACCACTGCAAGCGCAGATCAAATATTACCCGAGATGAAAGGAGAGTAGTGAACAATTTGCTACAGGTCACTTGTTTCAAGAGACCTTTACTTCTACACTGTGGCACAGAGTTAACACCTGGAGGGTCACAGCACCAACCCTGGCCATGTAGTCAGTTATTTCAGGATTTCATTACTTACTATTTTAAAGGAGGGTCTTTAAATTGGTATAGCTCATTCTTTAAAATGAGAAGCCCATTTTTAGGGGCTGTGGCTTTTAGAGTGTTTTCATATCTCTTTCACATACTTCTCATACAGTTAAGGTTATGTTGCCTTATTATTGCATAGCAAGTGCACAAAAGCACTGATCAGTATTTTAGTGAGAAATTAGAGAAGTTATAAAAAAATGTTTGTGCCACTACCCTGGAGATAAAGTCAGTTAAATGGTCCTTTCTCAGAGTGTGAAGAGTTATCTATCTCACAGAAAAAAAAGAAGCAAAATGACATTGTAGTAGCCATACTATAGATCTCTGCATATTAATTACCTAAACTAATATAAGTTTTTAAAATGCTGCGTTCTTCAAAGTCTTCATGCACACAAAATGCACTATATAACAAGCAATACAGAGGCATAGAACCAAAATTTAGCGTGGAAGGGACCTTCAGAGGATATCTGGTTCAATCCTTTGCTCAAAACAAGTCTAAATAGATCAGGTTGCAAAGAGCTGTGTCCATCTGAGTCTTGGACACCTCGGGGACAAAGATTCTCTAACCTTGGTGGGAACCCTGTTACAATATTTAACACTTTCCTGCAGAGCAGCATCTGCAGCTTGCACTGCTGCATGAGATCCCCTCAGAGATGCAAGATATCATACTTGCTCTTGCTGAATTGAATGAGGTTCTGCTCAACCCGTTCTCCAGCCTCCCCATGTCTCTCTGGAGAGCAGTCCCCTCCTCCAGTGTGTTCACTGCTGCTCCCAGTTTGCACATCCTTGCTGGGAGGGCACTCCATCCCATTCTCCTGCTCGCTGCTGAGGACGTTAAATGACATTGATCCCACTGCTGATCCCTGAGGGACCCCACCAAAAGCTGTAACTTTACCAAGATGAAGCAAATAATGGTTTTACTGCAATAAGTTGAGCTGTTACTGTTTCACTTGCATTCAGTAAAATGAAAAAAATGAAATCTGACACAGAATAAATTCCTAGTAAGTTGAATGTACTTTAGTACTACAAGTCAGTGGCTTCGAGTATATAAAAAAGCTGCTGATAGGTTTGTAGTGAGAAACATCTCCCTGAGTGAAGAGAGACAGAAGCAGCATATTATCAAATATACAAGATAACCATGAGTCAGTTAATTTCACAGACTGTTATAATGGAGGTATTTTGCTACTTGTGTGCAAATACTATTGAGGTACTTTATTAAAATGCAGATAAATAACATCTCATTTATTTTCTGAGGATATGTAAGTAGGAAACTCAGTAAAAAACCCCAACCTAAATCACTGCTAGTCTTTGGGACTCATTCTGTAAAGTGCTGAGCAAACATTTACTGAATGAAATGTGCCTCAGTGAATAAAATTCTAATTACAGTAATTGAGCTTTGATAACTGCTATGTCATTAAACATAGATTGGCTTTAAACTAATTGTATTTGCATTGTATTATGATTTCTGTTAATTAATGCATTAATGTTTATATTCTGCAAGCTCTTTTGAAGTAAAACATTAAAGTCTGTACCACTTAATCTAAAGTGAAATGCCCTCTGAATACAAACCTGGCATGGCACTAGTAGAAAAGGTTCTTTAAAGGATTATGGTGCAGATCTTCCCTGTTCGTGGTTGAGAACAGCTGAGGGCAGGTGACTGTGGGCTCTTTGGACTCCCTCCCTCCCAGCGCTCTCTGCAGCACAAGGCAGAGCTGGAGGGAGGAGGGTGCGTGCCAGCTGCACCAGTCCTGCAGTGCCCCCTAACCTGCCTCCTCCCACTATGGCAGAACCACCTGCCAGCCCAGAGCAGTCCCAAACTAAGTGATGAGAGACGTGCAGTGGTCCTGAACACGCCCTGATGAGCTCCTGATGTGCTCCTTTTGGGGCACTGGGGTTGAGTGCCATGGGGTGAGTGCTGACACAGAACCCTCCTGTTGGGCAAGTCAGGAATGCTCTATTCCTTACTGGTGCCAGCTCCCACTGCCCTTGGCTAGGAAAACCCCTCTAGCCAGCAAACAAACAGCACACTAAACCCCAAATGAGCCTCACACAGTTTTAACCTGACGGGCAACCTGAGGCTGTGCACACTGGTGTGTTCGGAACGGCTGCCAGCAACTGTTTGCTGTGGGAATTCCACTTTACACAGAAAGCCTTCTTTTGTAGAATTGTTATGGCCTCATTTCATCTCAGCTCCATCAACAGACAATAGTCAACAAATAATTACTTAAAGCCTACTTTCAGGAGTTGGCATTTCAAAATTCAAGTAGACTAAAATAAAACAATTAATTTTATGTCAGCTGATGATTAATTTTATTTAATAAACCAAATCATCCAGTCTTCTGATTCATATACATTGACTATTCAGTGGCTTCCCGTAATTTTAGAATGGAAGGCAAGAATATGAAGATTGCTTTTCTCCTAAATAATTCTTACCAGATGGAATATCTGAAACTCCGTTTGCCAGACAACAGCACATGTCCAAGAGCTTGCAGTGCCTCACATACTGCAGGACAGGTCTCACTGGTTCTGTCCTGAACACTTGCTGGTGTTCAAGTATTTCTGTTAAGCCTTTCAGGATAACTCTAACTTAATTCACTAACTGATACCACACTAATACTGATATTTGGACTTCTAGAAATCCGGAGCCTCTCTTTTTGCCTAGGCATCTACTGCAAATGTTCTACACAACGTGAGTAGTTCTCTGTAAACTCAGACCAAAAATAATCCTCACTGGAGGTGAGCTTTATCTCCAGCGTTTAGATCAAAGCTGAATGTGAACTTCTCTGGAACTTGGGGCTTGCAGGAAGGTTTTGATTGATATTCAGCTGATATTCGCGACCATGTGTGAGGAGATAAGGATGGTTATTACTGTCACAAATGATAAAACCAAAGATAAACAAGGGAATGTCTTGAAAAATCAGTGCCATATATTTTTAGCTTTTAGATGGGGAAAACCCCCAAACAATTAACATCTTTTATTTCTTTGCTATACTCATTTTACTTGCATAGTTTGATTTGCTGTCTCAATGTTTTTGACTTTCAAGTTTCTTACACTTTTATAGTGAAGTCTCACTTATTCAAGCCACTGCATAAAGTGGTAAAGAATTGAGGGGCACCCATCCCCCAGCTCCCTCTGACTGATGCTTTGCACTTCAGGGATGCAGTGAGCTGTCCTGGAAACCTCAGGGGAAAAGCAGAGGTGGACATTCTGCTTAGCAGATCTGATGCCTTTAAGTTATGTTGAAGTCACAGTGCGATTTACTGCTCTGTGCTTGCACCTGTGTTCCTTTCATCATGAGTTGGACTTACTGTAGACTGGACTTCCTACTTGACTTCCAGAGATCTGAAAATCTGGGATGATAGGATAAAGATCTCTTTTTCTTAGACCGTATTTGCCTGCATCTTTGGGAACCTTACTGGGTGGGTAATTGTGATGTGTGCCAGATGGGTATTTGTGTATAGATGGAGCTAAAGTGGTGGAACCACCAAGTCTCCCAGCATTAAAAAAACTTACATGTCCAGTGGTACAAGCATACCTTTCATACCTACTGAAAACTCAGGTTGCCTTTATAACAAGAATTCCTTTTCTAGAATTATGCTCTACATTCCACTAGATAGCTTTGCATAGTTGCATATTATTGGCTATTTTAAATGTAGAGCAACATAACCAAACATAAAAATGTAGTTTAAGTGTAATGACTTATTTTTACTTTTTGTACTTTTGACATCTGGCAGGTTTTTTAAGTGGTATTTGTCTAAGACAGTGCCAAGAAGTCCTTTTTTAAATTAATCTCTCTCCTGTGCCAGAAACACAGTGTTTATTTAGTTCATTGCAGTATGGATGGATGTCTAAGTGATCCTTCATGTGTTCTTCAAATATGCAAATAACAAAATCCTTAGACTTAAAGAAGTATCTACATATCCTACTTCAAGATAGAAATGTATTCTTACTGCAGCCTCATGAAAAAATCAAGACTGCCTCTCTACAGTGTTCAGAGTAACAACTCTGTTGCTTTTACACAATTGAAGTTGCAATTAAAGCAGTGCAGGAAAAACTATGACAAACAGAGCTTATAAACCATACATGTAAGAACTTATCACTTTTTCATCAGGAACAAGGCTAAACACTACAGATACTTCACACCCGATGACAGAGACAGAACTAGTTATTGCCATTTGCGAAGTGGCCACAGTAGGGCAAAGGATTCTTAAAATTTACGAGGGGACCAACTGAATGAAGGAATTCTGGGTGAAAAATGTGCTATAAACAGAACTCTAGAGATGAGAGAGTGCAGGAGGTAAAGTGCTGCCTTGGTGTCCTGCCAGCCATCCCATTCCACAGTCATGTCTACAGCCCTCATCCAAAACCACAGGAATTCTGCTTTCTAGAGTGTATGAATATCTCTTAGTTAGATGAACAGAATTCTTCATAATGAATAAAGCCCTTCTATTTTGAATGATAGTTTTAACAACAAAACGGGAAGTGTAAATGGTCTGTACAATATTATTCAAAGATTAAAGGTGACAGAAATATATTCAAGTTCAACTCATTTTCTCATGGTGAGAAAAACTCCATACAATACTTTAAGCACTGAATAAAATGTTTTATGACAGAAATTTCCTACAAAGGAAAAATTGGAGGAGGCATGTTTCCAGTGTAGGGTGCATATATTTGACATACTGTAAAATTCACAAGTATTTAATTGTATTAGTGAAATATATGCAGTGAGCTCCCTGTGGCTTTCAGCCAGTGTCCTGTCTGATTAGGCTGTTTTGAGGTAAATGTTTCAAAGTCGCAGGCAGCCTTGGCTAACTGGTTGTAATCAGCCATACCTGGTGATTCCCAGTGACTTCCCTGGCTGGAGCGCTGCGTGGCTTTGGAATATGGAGCCCTTTGGGCTTTGCTCACACTGCAGTGACCCCACAGGACTGTTTGCTCATTGCAAAGGCACATGAGGATCCCACAACTTGGTGGGGGTCTCAGCTCTTGCCTCACAGTTGAAATTGGGCATTAATTAGGGAGGGGAAACTATAGCTTGTTGAACAAAGCTGATTGGAGGGTAATTTAGTTTGGTTCACAAGCTGGATCATCCAGCTAAATTTCATCGAACCTTTGGGCATTGCACTTACTTTGTGCATGTCTGGGAGGAAACAAGAGCATAACTGGTTGTAAAGAAAGCAATGTTCCTGCTCATAGATTTTCTGTCTTTTATCAAATGTGTCTTGACTGGTGGATTCAGATATATTGCTTTGTAAATGTAATTATTTTTTCCTATCAGTATTAGGGAAGGAAAGTAAGCAGTATTTATGAGACACTTTAGAAGAGGATTTGAAGCAGACTGATTAGTGTATCTGTCTTAATTACAATGTAAACTAAATAATATGAAATATTAATCTGTTGTTTCCAGACCAAAGAATCAATACACAGACTGGAAGTTAATTTTTTTCTGTGCACTTATGTCAAGAAATGAAGACAGCTTTATGTATTTTAGGATAGTTCTGGAATTTGTAAATTAAATTAAAACAACCAAAATACTATTCCTCCAAAATAAAAGCAAGAAACTTCAGATAAGCACTTGACTGCTTTTTTTAGTTGAATTTTTAAATAGAATCTGTTTTACCCTTACTTCTTGCAGTGCTAAATAAAAAGCACAAATAACTTCATTAAAAAATTAAATTAAGGGGAATCAATTTGTGACAGATTTATGAATGCATATAATGGCTCTTAACAAAATACTGAGCAGCTGTACTTAATTAAAAACCAGATTTCCTATAAGATCAAAACGGACAATTCCAGAAATATTATTTGGGGTTTTTTTTACTTCTCTGGTTCTGGATTCCTTTTACTTATTGACACCCTGAAACCATATCCAGAAATCTCGGCCCTGCAGGGGATCTGATTCAAATGGGGACCTTCTTGATGCACAAAGGAAGATATCCTCCATACCTTAGTTCTTAAACTTGCAGCCAAATTTTTCTTCTAAGTTCAGGAATTAAGTTCTTTTCACTTGCATTTCTCCTGGGCACTGAATACAAGCTTCAGTCCTTTATCTCTAGGATTGTAAGACTTGAAGCCATGCCCCAAATATGTTGTGGTGCTCTTTGTGCTCTCCTGGGACACCAGTGAAGCAGGGAGCACCACCCTACCTGTGCTACAGAGTGATTGGTCTCAATGTGCAGCAGAATTTTGCACAAAGAGAGCTCAGTGTTCAAGTTTCTAAAAGACAGTGTGTGAACCAGGAACTGATACACAGGATTTCACTGTAGGTTACAGTGGTAGAGAAAGTGAGGCAGAATAATGCAAGTGAGCTGCCAAACAGGAAAGTAAAAATTTTCAGCACAGACAAGACCCTTAAGCCAACAGCTCTACCAGTAACGGAATGGACTGAGAATCATTTTCTGACTTGAGGTCGATGGGATGGCCAAGCCCACACCCACACAGCCCAATTCTCACATCTCAGCCAGAGTGGCACCGTCCAAACTGCTCGTGGGAGCAGTGCCTGTGCTGTCCCCCAAGCCACGCACAGACATGAGGCTTGGTGCTGCTGCCCACGGCAGGTCTGTGCAAGCTGGGACCACTATGGACAGAGGATTCACACTTAAGGAAAGGAAGGAAGTCCAAGCAGATTTTCAGCAGCAAAGTATAACTACACTAGCCTAATATTATCCCAAGTTAATTTTAACCTCTTTAAAATTTTGTGTGGGAATTTTGTTGCTTTGTGGTGCATGGTATCTCAGGGCACGCACACACAAGGGTCCAAATTCACCAGAGCCAGGGCCAGCACAGGTCCTGTTTGGGAGCAGCTGTTGCAGGTAGATTATTCTACCAACATCAGGGGATTGTGCAGCTCCCGCTGCCCCCTGGGGCTGGCTCAGGACAAGTCACGGAGATCACAGTGCTGAGGGTGCCTCCTCCACCCCGCTCCAGCCCTTCCCTCCTCCCATGCCGGTGCTGCGGCACGGCTGCTCTCAAGGTCAGCCATCCAGCCTCTGAAGCACTCAGGTTTTGTGACTAGGATTTGGCATTTAAATGGCTTTTATTTTCTTTTCAAGACAACATTTTTTGCTTTTTCTCTTTGAGTATCAGTTATTTGAAAATGTCAGAGACAATTTCCAAGGCATTGGAATTTTTTCCTGTCCCCGTCTCTCTGTGTACATGGTCAAAGAACCATTTTTCTCTGTATTCTTTTCTTATGCAGGTTGGGGTTATTGGTTCATTTGTTCAGCCAATTTTGCAGAACTGTCCTTGGCATTCAGGGACAAATGATTCTTTCCAATCAGCAAAAGGGGGACAAAAGAGATAATCCAATACAGCACTAGATTTGCAAGCAGTTCAAGGTCTTACGAGGCTTAAATATCTTTTTAGTTTTTTTCAGAGATGTAGAGCTTTCTCAAAGAAATATATAGAACATTCTAAATTTGAAATAATAAGTTTTAAGTGTGGAGACAGCAGAGCAGAGGCAGTATACGATTTCCTTTCAGATTCTGATGACCTTGTCACTGTAATTATGAGCAAACAATCTATTATTGTTATGTATTTAAAAAGACAAAAATTGCCTCTACATTTCTTGAGTACCAAACAAAGGGAGTTCGATATTCTTTTGCAGAGTGCTTGGAAACACCTGATACAGTTCCAAATTCTGAGTTCAAGTTGCTAAAAGAAAAGATGTCAGTAAATTTTCAAGCTACCAGCCTTGGGCCAAGATAAGTCTTATGATATCTCTTAAAGAAAAATCCCTACAACAAAGAAAAGCCCTTGTAGATGCCATTACTGCTGTACCAATAGATGCAATCTATTTTCTTTTTTTTTCCCTTTTTTTTTTTTCATAGCAAAGAATTTCCCTCAGTTAAGAGTAAAATACACCACTGAATTAACATGAAAAACAGGAAGGAATTGCTTAGGAAAAGATGCAGGGAGTAGGCCTGAAAGTGTCAACCATCCTTTCTTTCCATTGGTTTTTGGTGCTCAGCATTTCAGAAGGTTTGACCAGGACCAAATCAGTCACTTGCATGCAAATGCCTGCATTATGTCAGTCCAGTTAATAGATGTCATTCTTTAGCATGAAGGAAAGCCTGAGAAGAATTGCATCTTGTAGACTGAGAGTGAAAAAAGTAGCCTAAACCCCAATCAGATCTTGAAATTACATACTTTCCTCCCTCTCTCTCCTGCCTGCTAGTATCTGCAAAATTTTCTTTGAACTTCTAAACATAGAAGAGATCAATTTAAAGGCAACATAAGCAGAGGTGGCAGTCAGTGCCTGATCTTAATCTACTGGGGTAGCTGTAGCTCACTCGGACAAAACTCCTATTGATCTCGAATTTAGTGTGAGAAAGAAAAATTGGCATTGAGATGGCATTGTGGCCATTGGCATCAGCTGGCTTGTGCTGATGGCCAGTGCGGGGTCTGTGATGTTTAAAGGCAGGTTCAGCTGGAGCTGGACCCCTTCCCTCCTGGCAGCACGAACTGTCCAGACACAGATCAGGCCCTGTCAAGACGCTGTGTAGTCCATGAGCCCTCATCTACTACAGCAAGGTCCCCCTGCCACGCACACACACTTTTTTTTTTTTTTAATACTTTAAATATAAAATGTTGAGCTTTCTAAATATTTTTAAGGCAATAATGTTAAAATGAAACAAATTAAAATAAAGCACAGGGTGGGAGGTTTTACCTCCCCCTGTATGACTTCCTGTAGTTTCCACTCTCTTTATGAATGAATCTCGCCTTTTTTTATTGGCATAGCATAAGCCAGCCATAAACCTGCTTAACAAAAATCTTAGTCTTCATACCAAGCAGCTAGAATTGTACCTCTAAAGCTGGATGCAACTGCTTTCATGGAAAAGAGGGAAATCAGCTAAATGGGTTTATGAAGGTTCACTTTTTTTGAGAATTATAAACAGAGAGAGGTGTGTAAAAGTCTTCCACCTTTTTCAGGGCTGCATTTTTGAAACACTGAAATATACATGTCTGAAAATTTGTGATTATTTAAATTATATATTTGAATTCTTTTACCAAAAGCACTGAAATAGTAGAATAAAATAACTCTTTAACACATATTTTGTGAGGTAGATGCACATTTGCAGCGTTTTGAGGTCTTCATAGTTCCTTTCATTCCGATGGCCTAACTCCAACACTTCATGTTAGCTGTGTATTTAAAGTTCTTTGCTAAAGGTAGACCTAAACTGGAATTCTTTGTCTAAGAAAGGCTCATCCAACCTTCCATTTATGAATTAAAATAGATCTTACCTCAGCCCTTTGTCTTCTGAGTGACAGAAAATTCCTGTTTCTGCTTGTGAAGAGATTGGTATCAGAGAAGTTTGCAGGGAAATGAAATTATGAGCTGTGAAAAAAGAGATGCCTTGTGAGGTAAAGTTCATAGTCAAGAGAACAGTTTCCAGGTCTCCTGTATTACTCTTTTCAAGTGAAAACAAATCTTCTAACACCAGAAATAAGATTTGGCTACTGATCTTGAAAAGAATTATGAAAATAAGGGTGCTTTCAAAGATCCATATTCCATTCTATAAAGTTGCTTTGCAAGCACTTGAAAATGTGACTAAGGTTTAAAAATGCTCATCCTTCTAATGAAAAATAACTCATTTTAAATTTTCTAAATATTAGACGCAGTAAGGATTTAGCTTTATTTAAGAAGAGGGCTTAAAATACAAAGGAGTACTTTTAGCTAAGGTTTCAATAGCAAGCCCTTCAACCTGATGGAGATGCACCTTTCCCTCAGGCTCTGGATCAGGCTTGACTGCCAGTTCAGTAGCAGGAAGTGTTTTTACTGAGGGACTCTATTGCTACCTTACTGCAAACAGCTACAGTTCTAAAAATAAAGAGTTACAGCTCTCTGCAACGAGCAGTAAACCCTCAAAAGAGTGCATTAAAATTGTCTTTCTGAGCAGGTTTGCGTTGGCATGCATTCTTTCATTTACAGATACCCGGATCCAGCAGGATCTGTGTGCTGTATGAAATCCAGTTTTGATCTCAAGAACCTCAGAGGTTTATCAGAGCAGGTAATACTAAACTGTATCTTTTATTAGGCAAATCTAGAGTTAAAAAACCAAGCTTTTGCACCTTCAGAATTTGGTTGGACCATCCAGGATCATGCCTAGGCTCTTAGCAGGCTCTTTGTTTCCACTGCTGATCCTGGAAGTTGGTACTTCCTTCAAGTGAATTGTTTGTTTTGACCAAAATCTAAGTGTGGCAGTTACATTGTGTCACAAAATCCCATTTAGCTCTTCATAAAAAGGGTAAGTAACGCTAGCTCTGCTGAAGAGCTGATTCTTGTTGCTGCCTTTTTGTTCAGCTGGCTGTAACTGTGGGCAGCTTAGGGAGGCCACCTGCCTCCTGGGCTTCCTAAACTTTTGCCTCCCTTGGGCAACAAGACCCAGTTTGTCTTAATGGTACCAGATGGTTACTAGAGATTATTATGGCTCAGCTATATGGCACTGATGATCATTCTCAGAGCAGGCAAGCAGTAATTAATTGATTCCATCTGTATTTACGTTTGGGCAGAAAGTGATTTATAATGACCGTTGCTACAAAGCAGCAGAGGGCATATGATTCACAAGTCAGCCCTGATGGGCCACAGGGATGTGGAGAGACTGACATAACTTTCCATAAGAACACTCACATGTACAAGTTAAGCTACTGCAGAGAACTTGCTGTAGCTTCAAGTTTGAATCCAAAACACATATGTAACCTTGCTGTGCTATTCAACTCTTAAGAATCACTTCATGACAAAATTTGTCCAAATACAGAGTCCCTGAAAATAGTATCTGAAACTACTCTTGAGTGATTTTTGGTTAGAAGGTCACATCCCCTCAGAGAAGTGAAGCACTTTCTATCAAGGTTTACCATTTAATATGGAACCAGAGATTCTCTGTCTGTGACCTATTTTAGGAAACACAGAGTACAAGTATTACACTGCATATACTGAAGTTGTCTTTCATTACTATTTTTGGAGTACTTATTATTCTGATAGGTTATTACAGTTACATATTCATGAAAGAACAATGTAACTTTTTCTGACTGCTACAAAAGTTCCAGCATTTACTGTAAGTAAGGATGTTCTAGAGATCAAAATTCAGACTGTTCAAAACTTGGTCTCATAACTGTCACTCTTGATGGTCAGAGTTATGGTCCATATCACAAAACACTCTTATTTTGAATCACTCAGGTGATTTAAGAGCTTTATGCAATTTACAGAGTTTAGGTGCATTTCATCATTTGTTTCCATAGGACAAATGCAGAACTCTTCTCATTACTGATGATAGTTTTTCCTCAAAGAAAAATTTGCTGGGATTAGTATTGAGTAGAGTGGTTCTAGACTGATGGGTGAATTTTGCCTTGTGAAGGTTGAAATTGGTTTCCTCATATTTTAAATGTGTTTCTCCTGAATAGTCTGTACATTTTGAATAGAAGTCTAAACGATTCTGTGTGCAGATTCACTTGATCAGAAACCTGCTAAGAAGAGCCAGGTGACAATTTGGTGTTTGAACACAAGTCACCTATGTGAAGGCCAGGACTCTGTCTTTTACACAGGCAAACAGAGCTCATTCTATTATTTATCACTATTTTGCAGCCCTGGTACAGGATAGGTGACTAAAGTATTTCAGTGTAGGCCTATCTATAATTAAAATAAACTTGCAAGTAATCTACTCTGACTGTGCTGTAGTAACAGCTGTCAGATTGAGCAGCACTTTGTAAATCACCTTCTGTTTAACATGCAAGTGTTAGAGTTATTTATAACTATGCCATATAAACGTCACAAAGGATGTTTGGTGATTCACAGATGATAACAAAGAACATACTGTGGGACAGACAGAGAAGAGAAAGCAGCATTTTTGTTTTGTTTAGACAGAACCATTTGGAGTTCTTCGCACTATTCTAGAGCAGTCCCTAAGGGTATCAGCATTACCACTGGGTTGGATTTCTACTCACTTTGCTTGAAAACCCAGCTCTGCTGAAGCCAGCAAGAATTTTGTCCTTGTTTTTCCAAGGGCCAAACTTTCCCTGATGGCTTTATGTGACAATTAATACATATTAATAAGCAGAACCATGGAGTGAAAATTTAAGTCTGGCGGGTTTGCATCGAGTGCAGTAATTCCCTAGGTTTTATGTGCCTCTGAACCATCAGGCACTGCTCATACAAATGACTCAGTGACACATATGCTATTTTGCTAAATACATTGTAGATGACAGCAGAAAAACTGGCCCAGGGGTTCTAGCAGCCTGAGGGGGAAAAGGCAGGTTCTGGCAAACTCACCTGAAACTGTGCAAAGCAAATATTTCTAATTTGACACCTGAGATCTCTTTAATGTCAGGATTTTTACAAAGTTAGTGAAGGTTTAAAAAAAAAAAAAAAGGTCAGAATATCCTAGGAAAGAAAGTCCCACTCTCTTCAAAGCTTGATAAAGCCCAGCTTTCCTCCTTTCAGCTTTTTGACCAGAGAAAGCATTTGCTCTGTGACCTTGACAACTCTACCTAGAGAGCCAACCTTTAAATATATAGGATAATTCAGGACAGGTGTTTCCTCAGACTTTCAAAATATTTATGTCACTGGCTTCATGATTATATGTTGCTGATTGTCAGGGAAGGGAATTTACAAATATGTTTAATTTTTAATCTAAAGGCCTTTGGTTACAGTCTTGTGCTTGGTGATCTTAAACCTCTCTCCTGACTGTGACCTGTGCTTTGTGATTGATGATCATCATATGCAGCTAAAACATAATAATTTTAAAAGCACTGATAAGTCTAAATCACAATTAGCTATATTGAATTGATTGCTGGAGATTTGAGTTCTGATAAACGTGGAAAAGCTTTCTTCCCGATTCCAGGGGGCCTCCCTCCCCTTCATCTGTTTGTGATATTTCATCGATTGCCTCACTCAGGAGTGACTGAGTCTGTCAAAACTGGTAGAAATTAGATTTGCCCAGAAGGTTATTCTACAGCCTTGGCAATGAGCTGGATTAACTAGATCCATGAACCACAATTTTGTGCTGGAGCTTTTCGGGGGGAAAGCTTGTGGACTGGTTTTCCAATACTATAATAGTAAATATATCTGTGTGAGACCCTCAGCCACCAGCTCAGAGCAGGTAAGTCACTCAGCATCCAAAATCCCTGACCTGATAAGCTTTCTACCAAAGCTGCAATAAAAGGTAATAGCTAGAACCATATCTGCATGGGCTGCTTTTTCAGATATGAAAGCTTTTCTAGTGATGACTAAACCTGGTCACCTCATTTAGAACAGTGAATAATTATTACAGAGGTGAGAAATTTTTGCTTATTGGTCAATTTTGTACAATTATTCCTAGAGAGAAACATCATTTCAGTTTCCAGGATCCTTGTTATGCTTCAGTCTTGAAGCCTACATACTTCAAAAATGTACAGCAGGCCTACAGAGAGGGGCTGAGCTAGTATAGTAAATGCAAAAGCAACAGAAAGAAGATTTTGTTTAAAAAAGTAAGTATTTATCAGTTAAAAACATTTCTAACCAGTAGCAAATTAATATTTGCACTACTTTAAATTCACTGGGGCTATAACATTTTGTCACAAGCATTGAAAACAATTGCAATTCCTAGTCATTGAATGAACTTAATTCTCTGTGGTTGACAGTGGTAGTTTCAACTGCAGTAACTCGAGATGGCACTGTGGATGGTTCCAATGGCAAAAAAATACTTAAGCCAAAAGTTGCAGGTGAAAAACAAACTTAGTATTAGACCTACAATTCATTGATAGACATTACCATTTTCCTTATGATTGTTATGTAACAGAAAAGCTACTGCTGCATCCAGACCTTTTTTCTTTATTTCTTTTCAACTTCAGGGTTGTGGTTTTTTGCTTTTTTTTCTATTTACACTTCTGGTTTAATCCTGTTATGTAGCAGCTCTCAGAGAAATCTGAGATAAATTTGTCCCTTCAGAGCACCTCTAAAATGTCATACTATTACCTCGTAGCTGATACAAACCTATTCAGCTCATGTGGCGTAAGTTTTAACTGCTTGTTGAAATAATGGCTTGTAGTTGGCTTTGACCAGCGTAACTACTGCCTAAAAACTGCAAGCTCAAAATCCACCTATAAAACAAGTAAAAGCCCCATAGGCTTTATAAAGGCAAAAACAGTCAATCAGATCCTCATAAAGCAGACCATTTAAATGTTGTGTTTATTTAAATTCTTCACACTCTTTCTTTGAAATGAAGAGACAGTGTCCACATATCCTTCACAGTTCATTAATCTTACCAGGATCCAGTGGCATATTAATCAAAGCTCCTGAAAGGAATGCCGTCTGCAGCTGACTGTAGTTTACACAAGTTGTCTCATTGCATTTCTTTGGAGAAGTTCAGCTTTGTCCAGCACAGTATCCTTAAGGATTTAATTGCAAACACAGGCATCCCCCACATTTGCCTAAATAAAAACACAAAGGATCTTTTGTCAAGAATTCTTTTGTTTGCTGAAGGTAACTTTGTTCTTGAAGAAGAAAACCAAAACAAAACAAAATTAAAATTCTCTGTTGCACCTCTTTAGATTTCACCCAGGAGTTAATTTATACCTTCAGTGGGCTGGTGAAAAGGAGATGAGCTGGAGACACCTGCTGATCAGGTGTCTCACAATTAAAGAAAACAAAAATGACTATTAGAAAATAAAGCTCTTTGTACAGCTTGACAATCGAAGGGTGTATATTAAAATATGCAACTTTGGAGTCTACCCTGGAGCTGACAGACTAACTATGATACAGAGGTTCAGGAAGAATAATGATAACAGATGCTTTGGCTTTGCTTTCACCACTTTGACTGATGGCTGGAAATCAATACCGCAGCTGCCATAGGAAGTAATGCCATTGACTGGGTGTTCACTGCTATTTCCATCTTCAGGAAATTGACTTTTGAAGTTGCATGTTATCAATCATACTTTAATCACTGTTTGTGTTTTATCACGCAACAGATACTGATGTTGGAGGTTCTGAATTTTTAATGCCGTTTTAATTCCTTGGAAATCTCTGCACTCATCATAATAACCGTACCTTAGGACTGGGCTTTAAAGAAACCATATGCACACTTTTAATTCTTGCAACAGCATGCTGCAGGCTGCACCTACTTTACTGTATTTGTTTGCTTTCAGAAGTGTCCCTTTCTTGTCTCCTCTCCTCATGTGGAAGGTTTCACTTTGCTGCTGTCTGCACCTTTCCCAAGACACCACTCTCGCAGTCTTGAGCAAGTCCTAATACCAGGCATTCCTTGAACTGGTTTTCTACACATTAAAAGCACAATTAATGTGCTTATGCTAATAAGACTTCTCCAGTGCCTTATAAATCCCAAACAACCAGTACAAGAAGTACAAGTAGTTTTCTAGACTTTTCAGAACTAAATATAGGTGTAAAATTCAGAATCCACTTGGATACAAGGGTGGTATTTTGGCACAGGTGTTGCAGTACTGAACTACTAAAGTAAAAAAAAATACAAAATAAGAAAATACCCCACCAGAGATGAATTTTGATTAGCGCTGCTTCTCTGACTTTGAGCTTCCATGAACTGCTACAGACTGAGGGTGCCCTGCACCCAGACCTTGCA
Source organism: Oreocharis arfaki (assembly GCA_013398015.1). NCBI lineage: Eukaryota > Metazoa > Chordata > Aves > Passeriformes > Paramythiidae > Oreocharis > Oreocharis arfaki. Next base: position 830,207 of record VZRR01004734.1, on the reverse strand, counting down.
GAAAGTGCCCTCCTCACCCTCCCCTCATGATCCACCTCCCAGACTCCTGTGGCCATGGCTTTGAATTAGACTCAGCCAAAACCACTTGAATGGGAGGACTGTGAAGTCTGTAGGCAGTAATTAAATCAAAACAGCATTGGGCTTCCTCTCATTTTATTGAGATTTGAGAGATAGTGGAAGAGAGTAGAGTCACAAAACTGAGATACAGTAGGATAAAAAGCAGTATAAAAGTTATATGAAAACAAACCTGCACTGTAGAAATAAAGTAATATCTAAGGTGTTTGGGTCTTTTATCTGATCTCTAAAGGCTTTATTCAAAGCACGTTTTGCAATCACCAAAGGCTCCATACCCCTGTTCTGAGTAATGGGGATATTTGGAAACTGAGAACTTATGCTTAAAACATACATATTTTAGAAAAAATAGAGCATAGATAGGTGCAATTCTTTTATAATTTCTCAAAATTTTAAAGAATCTCTAAATTGATACCTGCAGGCATATGTTATATTTTAAGTATTTTCTGTGTTTTCCCCTTTAAAGACAAAAACAAAAAGGGAAAAATGTTTTTAATTTCAATTCCTGTGTTGTTGAGATTAAAGTTTAACTGGTTCAAAGGATGTACAGGCCAGAGAACACTGGTTTATGGTGGGAATAACTGAACATGTTTTCATGTTTAGCATAACTGAAGAACAACTCCTTCTGAAGGCAGCTCTTGCTGAAAAAATGTTCTTAAATCCAGTTCCTCTGGAAGGAGAATTAGTAGAGCCGGAGCCTGCCGTTGTTCTGAAAGGCAGTTCATGGGCTGCATTACGTTGGACTTGTTTGCAAAAAGACAAGTAACAGGATCCCTCACACTTTTTGCTACTCTGCTGCTTTGCATCTTTAGCATAATAATGGGTGTATATATCTCACCTCTTGTAGATTTTGTAAGTACTAGGGAGTGCTATTCAGTAAATGCAATAATCAGGAGTGCAGAGAATCTGGACAAGATCAACTCATGTTTTAGTCATATGAATGAATCACTGTTTTCTGAGTATGGAATTGTTGATCAGAATTGTATTACGGAATTGTTTGATGTTAATCTGCAGTTTGGTAAAGAAACAGACTTGTTTTACCTGCAGGGCAGAAGAAGGGATGGGGTCAAGTAACCCTTTCCTTGCCTAGCTTGTGTCTTTGAGGAGCTCTTGCAGCCCTGGCGCAGCTCTGCAGCTGCTCACCCTCATGCTCAGGATTCTTCTTCCTCCTCCACCCTGCCAGATGAGGCAGCCAGGAAGCGTGTCTGGCACCAAGGAGGTTCGTGTTGTGCCCTTTCTCAGTGTCCCTGTAGGAGTTGTGTCCCCTGAGCCACAGCTGAACCACAGCGTTTCTGCCTCCCCGGCTCAGCCCAGTGCTCGTGTCCCCTCCATGGGGCTGTGGCTGTGGGAGCCCCTGCAGTGCCCCCGGTGGGTTTGGATCCAGCCCTGGGGAGGGGTTGCAGCTTTATTCGACAGCCCGAAGAAAGGCTGGAAAACCTGGGGAGCAACACCATTGCTTTGAAATATTTATTCATTAAATTTTCATAGAAGGGACTCTGTCAGCCAAACACTGTGAGGTATAAGGAGAGAAGACACTGTTTTTCAACTCATGAATCATCTAATGAGTGTTGGCATTTAACTGTTGGGAAATAATCAACCAATCCCCCAATCAACAAAAAAGGTAGATAAACAGCAAATATTATTTAAAATTCACATCAAATTTAGGCCTGTTGAATGAAGAAATCTATGTTTATGTGTTACTGTATTTTGTTTACCTGTGTTGTTATATTTATTTACCATATGTTTTCCTGTTTATATGGAAATGCACTTGTAAATCAGAGCACAGATTTTAGCCAGCTAGTGCATAGAGATTCCCATGAATTCATGCTAAATTTTTTTTCAAAAATCTGTATTTCAACAGGATGAATTTTTGATATGGCTAGAAAAGGCCATATAATAGAACTTTTTTTTTTTCATTCATTACCTCTATGGTTTTCTGCCTTTCAACCCTGTGTTTTATTTATAGTTACTAATTTTATCTGCTATAAAGCTTACCCTTAGGTCCTCTGAACAATAAACATCTTGGGGTAATAATAAAAAATAATCTGATTCCCTTATCTGAAATATAACATATTGATGTTGCTCTACTGTTGCCCACAAAAAACCAGGAAAAAATAATGAAGGTCAGTCATTTAATGGAAACAGATATTCAAGAGAGGTAAGTGCTATGTTATGCCAAGGATTTAATCACTGACAAACTTCAGTTACTAACTTTTAAAAGTAAAAATCGCTGAGGAAGTATTCCTAATATGTAAGCAGTGAAGTTTTACTGTTTCTCTTCCACATTCTAAGAAAATAGTTTTGCTGGTTTTAAGTTAGTCCCTTTGCTTTCAAGTATCAGACAAATCAAATGCAGCCACACAGAACCCCACACTCGTTCTGAAACAAACATCATTACAGAGGCCTGGAGATAATAAATGTCTGTTTAGGAATTAGGACACCAGAAACTACTTACCAGAGGTAAAATGATCTGCCACAGACAAGGGAGATTTAAACATGAGTTTAAATTACTCACAGAGGCAGCCTTGGACTCTTGTTTCTGACTCTCCTTGTGTTGTCCAGACGTGAACACTGGAACTCAAATGAGAGTTGATCTCAGCTCAACCTTGTACTGCCAGATTTTTTCATTGTATCCTTACTGGCTTTTTTCCCTCCATTTATCTAAGAAAAATGTTCAGAAAAATTAAATTAGAAATACCTTAATTTATAAATTGAAATTATAAAAATATTCTTTCCTCCCCAAAGAATCCTCTAGAACTTGTCCTCGGCATATTTTGGCCAAGGTATCTTTTTAGCTGGTAGAAGGAACACCGACGGCGAAGGATCTGCTCTTCCTCACAAGCAGGCTGACATGTTTTGCAAAGTGAAAGCTGGTAGAAAGAGCAGACAACTCAGACTCTCCAGATCTTAGTCAGTATTGAGTTTTTGTGCTGTTTGATTTGAGGTGAAAAATTTTTAGGAAATGATTAAGAAGTTGCCTGGGTATCTCTTCTGGAAGCTTTTCATCAGAGCTTGCTTTTAGGTGGTTCTCCCATGGAACAGCCAAAGCAGGCAGTTGCCCAAGGCAGCAAACTGGGACAGGAGAAGAGCTGTGTCCCTCCTGTTTCCTTTTCCTCCCCCAGAGCTCTGACAGCCAGGAGAGCTCTGCGCAGAATGATGTGATAAAGATTTGACAAACTGATGTGTAGGCCACAGCAGCCACCACACAGAAAGCCTTTCCCTTCCCAGGAGAGAGGACCAAGACCATTAGAAGGAGGCAATGAGCTGGGGCTTGAAAGAGAATTTCCTGCTGGGCAGACTGGAGCTTGCCTGGAGAGAGGCCACTCTGCAGCCCCCCTGAGCTCGGTGGGAGCGGTGGACGCTCTGGAAAACTCACCCTGGGATGAAAGACCACAGGCTATTTCTGGCAGAAGATTCCAGATGTGTGGAGGGAGACATGGGGCTTCATGGAGGCTCTGTGCAGGAAGGACCAGAGACAGGACTCTGGGATGTGATTGAGAGCAGAGGCTGACGGAGGAGACATTTACAGCAGCCCAGTGCAGTTCCCAGGAGAGGGGACTGCAGCAGTGGCTGGGGTGGGAAGCTGTTGTGGACATTCATTCACAGCTGGTGCTATTCGTTCACAGCCACCCAGCACAGCCTTTCTGGCTCCCTGTCTGGTACCAGACGCCACAGAGTAGGAGCAGACGTATTTCCTCCTGATGTCATTTCCAATTTTAATTTCATAGAGCTGCAAAGGGAAAATGTATCAGAGGAAGGCTCCTCCTGTTACCTCCCACCCCAGTGTGTGGGTTGGTACGTCATCCTTCACTTTCTTGGGAAGGAAAGAGGAGTATGCTGGAGATGTGCAACACTTGCTTTTGTATTTTAATTTTCTTTTCCATGTTATGGCTTTGGATGTCTCATGGGATCACCGAGTGATTAGCCACAAACTCTGGCTGATGATCCCTTTAAAAGCAATTTGCTGTGCTCCTGTAGAAAAACCAGACTGTCCTTCAGGCAAAAGCAGCATGTACAAAATATGATGTATTTGCAAAAAATGTGCCTTTCCCTCTTTGAAGCTGCCTGTAATTACATATCCAGGGAATAGTTTGATGTTTACATTTTCAAGTATACGACTGCTTCTATTTAGCATAATATTTTTCATCTTTTCCCTTTCTCGTTTCATTGTTTGTGGTCATAAATTAAATTACGTTATGTCGCAAAAAGAATGAGGATTGAGAGCGAGTGACAGCAGCCCTGAAATGGGAGGCCAATAACCAGGAAGGCACTTTTAGGTGGTGGCCATGTCCCCTGAGCCTTCGAAGGAGATGCCAGCTGGCTCGCTCTAGCAGCTCCCATTCAGAAGAGAGCCTGGCTATTTCCCACGGTGTGTGATGCCCAAAGGGATCTACTGACGAGTCTGACATCACTTCTTGGGGAGAGAAACTGGCCAGCTGCCACAGCCGCTCCCCCCTGCAGCCAGACTAAATGTCTCCTGCTCCATAAAGCTGGCTTTGGGCCCTTGGGTTAAATTCTTCTCTTGGATTTAGGAGCATGGATTCTGAAAACCTTAGTTGGTTTCAAAGGAGATATTACAAGTTTACACCAGTTTTCTTCTGATCAGAAGCCAAAGTGAGGTCTAGAGTACATAAAATAAATCCAGGCTTTTGGTCTAAATTTATAAGGTTGCTTTAGAAAGCCTCCAAACAAGATTTATACTCTGGTTCAAAATACAGTTGACTCCATTCTTTTCAGCCATTGAACAACATCCTAAAAATCTTCTTTTGCCCCTAACACAACATTTATTATTTACATAATATATGTGTATATGTGTAAACAGTAGCACGGAAATAATTTCTACTATAAATTTACTGTCTTGCTTAAAAAAGTTATTGCGGCTTTCTGACTGTTCTTGAACTCATTTATTGCTCTCAAAAACATTCTATAAAAATTTTAATAGAGCAATTTATACTCTTTAGGTTGGGAGTTAATTCTCTTCACACAAATAGACTGTTAATGCAACTCTACGGTTGTAGACATGAGCCCCAAATAATGGGCTCTAGGAACTATGCACTGTCATCAGTGGGATTTGTGTGTTTCTGCAGGCAGAATTATGTTGCTAATTTTTGAGCAATATTTGTTTGTACATTTTGGTTGTCAATATCTTGGACATTAGAATTAGAGAAGCTAAATGATGCTTATTATAATTTGAGCCTTTGAATAATTAAAATATTCTTTAACTATTTCCATGTATTGTCAGGAACAATTCCTGCTTTTTTTATCAGATGCTTTAATGGATGGCCAGTATATGCTGTCTTGTGCTGTGGTGGGCATCAGCTGCTTGGGACAACATTTAGGGCTCCTGGACATTTTTGAAGAGATGCTATAGGCATATTAGTGGGTTTGTCTCTTGTTAGGGTTGTTTAATTCTGCTTTGTGAGTGTGTTCTCAACTGCAAACGCTGAGAAACTTCAACCACGTGAGTTATGTTTTCCTTACTCTACTTCAGGAGACTTATTTTTAGCTAGAGAAGGCTTTAGACAGAGTCTAGCTTGGCAAAAAGGTGGGAGAAAGGCATAGGAAGTGCCAGTGGGGATGGGGAAAAGTGGGAAGTCGAGGGAAGGAAACTAATTTGGGAGACATTCCTGGGAAGGGGAAAGGCAGCTCAGAGGAGTGTGGAGAAAGGTTATTATACTGACCAGTGAGGTCTGTGTTAATGTGGATGGCTTTAAACTAGAGTCCTGGAAAGTGAGCTGGCAGTAATAGAAATGAACTGGATAAGGAAGCAGAACCCATGGAAGAAAGTTTTTGGAGGGATAGGGCAAGCCTTGGAAGTGGTTTCTAGGAGTTGGCTGCTATACCTTTCCATGGATTACAGTGAGCCTTACTTGCCTGTAATTCCCTGGATCCTCCTTCTTGAAGAGAGAAGTCCCAGTGGTTGGGAAGCTCTCCTGCCCACCACAGTGTTTCCAGGCTAGCAGGCAGTGCCTTGCCATGACCTCCGTGCTCCCTCAGCACTCGTGGGCACAGCCCATCCTGTCCCCTGGGCTTGTGCACGTCCCCCTTGTTTGGTTTCAATGCTCCCTAACCTGACCTTCTTCCACCAAGGGTGAATCTTGCTCCAAACTTCCCCAGTGGTGTCAGAAACCTGAGATTCCTGAGGGAAGGTCTCAGCAGCAAAGGAAAGAGGCAAAGGAAGTTACTGAGTACAACAGGCTTTTCCGTGTCCTTTGGCACCAGGGCCCCAGCCCCATTCACCGCTGTCCTCCTGTTCCATGCTGTTGTACTTGTAGCAGCCTTTCTGGTTACACCTCATGTAGCTCATCAGACTGAACTCTAGGTGAGCTTTGGCTTTCCTAACCCCAGCCTTGCAAGCTTAAACAGAATTTCTTTGGGTCAGCTGTCTCTGCTTCCATTTCTTGCATGCCTCTCCTTTATGGTTGTGTTTATCAGGAGCCCCTTGTCCGTTGATGTAGGTCTCCTGCTGCCTTTGCTTGATTTTCTGCTCACAGAAATGGACCATTCTTGAATTTGGAGGTGGTGATCTTTGAAAATGAGGCAGGGGAGTTGCTGGAAAAGAAAAGAGATGTCCTGAATGTTAAATGCTGCCTGAGAAAATCCCATTATAGCTCTGCATCTGTCAAAGGTTTCCTGTCCTCCTCTCATTAAGTGAGGCAATTGAACCAAATTTTTCATTGCCATTCATTTATTTTCTAGGTGTCTGTCCTGAGCTTAGGTTCTGATTGACAGAAATGCTGAGCACTATTTATTGCAACCAAGATGAATAATTTCTAATTTGAACATTAAAAGCTTTATTGTTTTAAACACCATGTTCAGAGCATCTCAGTAGCATCTCCAAGTTAGAGGATACTTTTGACCTTCATCTCTGTGTGCCTCAATTAAATGCCATCCCTTATCTCACAGGACTTTGTGAAGTTAAATTAATTAGTCATTGTGAAGCCCTCAGAGACAGCAGTGATAAATGAGACAGAAAAGTCTATGCAGAAACTATTGCTCTTCTGAGGCGGTTTGAACAAACAAGACTGGTGCCACACACAGCACAGAAAGTGTGTCAGAAGGTGCTGAGGAGCTTTTTGTGAGAATTGTTCACCCTTGGCACTTACAAAGGCCAGGATCGTATGGAAAAAGCGCTGAGAGATTATGAAAAGTGTGTGCATAAGGAATACAAATACAGCTATGCAGATAATCTTAAATTTTGGCATTTCCCAAATTTTAAATGATTTTGCAAACTTTGAAGCATTTCTATGGGTAGTTATGGCAGTGTGTTCAATACCTCAGCAGAACAGGTGGTGACATCAGAAAGGTTTATTGTATGTCACAGCCCTTCAGTTTTTCTTTAATTTGTGACTCATATTTTCATTAGTATGCTCTTGTAATTAACACTCAGAAGTTTTTTCACTGATGAAACTACAAGAGTGACTCTGGTAGAATGAGAAATGGTCTCATTAAGAGTAGCACATTTCTTAGACACAATACTGAACTCAGTATATAGTTAATTATGTGTGTTTTTCTCTGAAGAGAAATATATATCTTAAATGGTCTCTAGTCACACATTTCACTCAGAGCTTTCACTGTGTGCATATCTTGATTACTGACAAAAAACATGATGGAAATCATCGATATTGCAAGGAAAAATTCGTATTTTCATTAACATAATGGAAAGGGCTTTCTATAAAATTATGGTTCTGAAACCACTGCACCCTTGTCACATATTTTGTTATGTTCCTTTATTTTCACAGGTTTAGAGCTTGGCTATAAGCCTAAACTAGAAAATTAAATGTGAACACTCTCCCATTATCTTTCCAAAAATCAGATTTTCTAGTGCCAACTTTTGAAGTTCCAAACCACACAAAGTTATCCTCTTCCTAAAAGATGGAACATGCCCTTCTGATCCAGTACTTGCCATTCAGACAGCAAAGAGTATTTTCTTCTGTTCACTTCAAAGAGATTTAAAATTAATGAACTTCACAACGGAGAATACAAGATGCTTGAAATTTTGCTGTGGTTAAAACTGAGCTGAAACCATGGAGTCAGCATGGTTTTACAGAAAGCTGAGGCTGAAACAAATGGGATGAGACAGTGCCCACATGTTGCTGGACCTTTGGCACTTCTCATGTCCATTGAAACATGTGTGTGACACTACTGGGAGCTTGTTCCACAACCAGCCTGCTCTGCTAACTAGAAAAGTGCCTCTAATCTATCTGTTGCCACAATTGGTTCAGTGCTGTCCCTTCTTCCTCTGTGGTACTTTGTGGTATATTTTCCAAGAGTAATCATAGCAACTCCCAGCTCTCTTTTGTGGAGCTTAAACTGTTAAACTCTCACAGATTAGACTTGGCATGCCTCTTCTTTTGGGAGTGCCCTCTCTGCATGTCCCATGTTTTGAATTCAAGATTTTGACGTGGATTTCCACAACAATGGTGTAGTGAGTCTTTCAAATACTTTTCATAGCAACACTGATATTTCCGCTTTTTCAACTGCAAAACACTTAATCTGTACTTGCAAACACTCCACTACCTAATAAAAAGTACATTTTCAACAACAGTGGCACAGGAAAGTTTACAGGTATCCTAAATTTGACACATCTTTTTCCTTCCTCATGTGCTACTTGAGCAGAGAAGAGAACACTGGGACAGTACCTTAGAGCAAAACTTTCAGGAACACAAACTGTATGCAGTGAAACGCTGAACGAGACCTAAACTCTTCTCATCAAAGTCAAAGCAACTTATTCTTTTCTGCAAAAAGAGCAGGAAAGAGGACATAATCACATAACCCGTAGGTATATTCTGTAATATTTAAAGTTCCTCTGAAAATTTATGCTGGGTGCCTAGCGGTGGTAAGGGCAGAATTGTAGAAATGAACCCACAGAAAGCCAGGCTATTGCTGCCAAATGCATTGGAGGGGTGGGGAATACTGGGGATGGGAGCAGGATTCAAGTTCCATTGCTTCTGTTAAATTTTGGGACATCAGAAACACACGTAGCACAGCTCCTCAGGCAGCAGCCCTGGGTGGGGCTCTGGGAGTTCCTCGTGCCTGAGGAGGCGGCACGACTGACTGCACCTTTTCCCTGCGACCTGGCAATCGCCACCATGGGAAGTTTACACTTTTCTGTCATTTACACACTGAAAACTGTTATTTGGAATTATGACAACTGTCAATTTTCACATAATTAAAGAGGGCTCCACCTAGCAGAAAAAAATGAATGTTTGCACTTGTGTTCGCTCGTCTCTGCCCCCTCCTGAGAAACGAATATTTAATTTCACCAGATTCTTTATGAGAGAAAAAGTGGTACTCAGAGGCAGCTGGAATCTGAACCTTCAAGTTTAGCATGACGGCGTGAAAAATTTTTCATTAAAGACAATAAGTATCTGGTTGATGTGTCAGGCACTTCATAGCCTGAGATATTGTTAAAAATCTAACCAGCCATGGAGGTTTCAAGACGAATCTGTATGTATGGCGTCCTTCAGTTGATGACAGAAATAAATCTTTTACATACAATGTCAAGGGCAGAATTCTGCAGCCTACACAGACACAATGAAAAGCAGGATGATCCTCGATGATATTTTTAAGTCTGTACCACTATTCAGGATTACACAATCATTCATTTGATTTACGAATTACTGAGAGGTGCAGAGATGAGAAGACCAAAGAAAGGGATGAGGTCTTCACAGCTGTCTGGTTTATTAAAAGTACCAAGATATTGTCTGAAAAGGCTGTCCAAGTAAGAGAACCAGACAACAGTGAATTCATTGAAAAAACTGATTGGTTTTTACAAGCCCCATAGCCCTTTTAACAGTTGTGTGAAACAGTTTTCCTTTGTGGGGGCTTTTAAGAATTATTAATTAATAGTTACCATTATTTTCTATTTGTGAGAAAAACTACATATCTTGTGGGTAGCAAGGGCACAGTCCTGTCTTCGGGAAAGAATTCTAAATGTTCACACATTTATTCTGTGGAAAAAAAACCCCCAAACCCTCTTTCGCAAAAACATTTTGTTGCTGTCAACAGGTTTTAGTGAATTTTGTTGAAGTCAGTGATGATTTTGCAGAAATACTCTTTAGTTTGGTCAGTGCCATCTGTCAGGGAGCGATGGGCAGCTGTGGATGCTGGAGAACATGGACTGGGCACTGCCACGTGGTGTGGGGGTGGCCCCACGGCAGCCCAGGAGGACACACTGCTTGCCTCACTCCCAGGGGTGCAGAAGTAGGATTTCCTTGTGTGAGATGGTCAGAGGGAAGGTTTGGTTTGCTGTCTTGATCCAGTGGTAGAGTGCAGGGATGTCCCAGATGGTGCCAATCCTGTGGTTTGTACCTTAATATCCCTTTTTCATTTCCCAGATTTTCTACCACCCACTTCCTCTGCCCTGGTCTCCTCCACAACACCCACCTGATGACTTCTTTCCCCATTGCTCCTAGTTTTGTTACATCCATCCCAAATTTGTCAGTTCTGATACCATTACCTAGGTCTTTTGTGGTCTTAGTGATACAGTTACCTTGGTGCCTTGCAAGATGTTACTCCCCCAAAGGTCTGCAGAACACCTCCCCAGTCATCTGTGAAGTTGGGCCTTCTGTTCAATTTCTCACAGAACTCCCCCTTCACCACCTGTGAAACCCAGCCCTCCTGCAAGGTGCTATCTGTAACTTTAGTCATTTTCTCACATTCTTATCAATCATGTTCAGCACTTTCTCATGTAATGTCCAGTAATTTTCCACATCTTGTTCCCTCACCTAACCTCAGGCCAGGGCTTAGTCAGTGACCCAGTTACTCTTTTTCCAATCCTTCACTCAATCCAGATTGAGCCTCTTCACTTTCGAATTCCACGGCATTATTTACTTACAATTTTCTTCCTTATCTTTCTTCCTGCTCAGCTGATCCACTTGTTCCATTGATTAGAGATGTTACAGAGTGAATATTTCTTTCTCTTTACCTCCTCCTATCAGTCTGTTATAATCTAAAGACACTTGCTGGCCTGAAAGAAGTGTAGTTAACCACACAGAGACTCCAGCAAAGAGAGCAGTCCTGCTGTCAGGGGGAAGTGCTGATCTTGAGAACAGTGGCATAGCCCCAGTTCTTCCTAGTGCCCCTGCTGTCCTTGAGGACAGAAGTACAGACTCTGAGGCAGGGCAAGAGATAATACTGATTTAAGATTAAAATTCAGATGTCCATCACCTGAAAGCACTTTGAACCCCCCTTTTTTCCCCATAAATTTCTTAAATTCATGGCTCTTCAGAGGATTTTGAGTTAGGAATCCAGAAATGCACATGTCCAAAATAATTTGGGTTTTAAAGATTTTTTAATAACAGTGAAGTATTACAGACTATTGTCATACACTCCCAGCACAGTGCAGGACTGGGACACTATGGCACTCCACATTCCAGCTTTTTGTGGCCTTGTATTTACTGTCAAAGCTGGATCCAACCAGAGCTGCAAGCCTGTGCTGTGCTGAGTGGAACACAGCACTCCAGCAGCAAGGAGAGGATCTGCAGAGTAGGAGGAGGCAACACAATGTGCTTGGAAGTAGATGTCATCCTGATGGGACTGCTTGGGTAATTAAAGTGAGCAGGGAAGCTGAAGTGATAATATAGGCATCAGGATGACTCCAGTGAATCTGAGATTGTTATATTGTGTTGGAATCCTTCTTGCAATTTTCTCCTTTTCAGTGCTCCCGCTCCAATTTATGCAGTGTAACAAAGATTTGAGAAATTAATTATTCTGTTTTCATTAATTTCTTTTAGCTAAAAGTGCACAGCTTGAAAAAAAAAAAATGTAACTTTTGGATGGTCTGTAATATTGTGGGATTTGATGATTCATAACTTTGAGTTGGTTCCATACAACTTAAATCTCAACATTTCGTGTACAACCGCGTATTTCATTTCTCTGCCCTGCACAAATATAATTTTCTTGGTTTTTTAGCAACCAGTGCATTTTTTTCCAGTAGGTGTGGATTTACCACTGCAGCACGTACTTCTTTATGTCATGTCAAAGTGGGGTAGACATGGGATGGTTCTGCCTCTTACTCAGAGGAGCCTGTATCCTACTCTGTCATTAATTATCCAGAGCTATGAGAATATCCCCTTTTTAACTGCAGTGTTAAATTTTGTTGTATTCTGAACAAAACTGCATTATAACCCCCACTCAAAATGCAAAGTAACAATGCTCTCTCTTAAATGTGCTTGGAATTTCACTACCATGAACTTTATATATTTTAAGATCTCTTATTACTATCCTTTATTTACACTGGGCTGGGAGATAAAAATGGAATTGAAAAAGAAGAATAAAATAATTTTTATCATCTTATCTTCAGATTCACCAGCCCAAATCTGCTTCTCAGTTCTCTCAGCCTGCACAAGGGAAGGTGGCTGGTATAGGAAGGGAAATCTCCTGAATAGGAGGGCTTCAGTGTGAACAAATCCAGAGGCACATAAGGCTTTCAAATTTCATGACAGCACAGTGTTCTGAGACACCTTTCATGGGGGTAACCACGGCATGGTAATGGGGATGGTTGTAGCTTTGCCTGCAGCGGTCCTGTTTCTTGTCTGAAGTCAGCTAAAAGCTAGATCAGGAAACTCCAAAAAGTGGTTCATTGGTGGGCGGGAAAACTGACATTAGCATTGAGTTAGGGGCCTTGGATGAAACAATCTGCCACCAGAGGTTAGAGCGGCCGGGAAGCTTTGATGTAGCTGGAGCAGGGATCCTTTGTTTTCTGTTTGTAAAAAGCTCCCCTGCGGAGTTTTTGTTTGGGTTGTTAAAATCTGTTTAACTCAAAGAGCTGACAATAAGCACTTGGGAGCAAAACTGTCTCTTTGAAAGTCTTTTTGCTGTTCAACCGCATTGGCCAGCCCTGCCAATTTATAGCTCTGTTGGCTCTCACAGCTCCGAAGGCTGCTTAAGCAAACAATTAAGCTTTGCTGAACACTCTGAGCACCCCAGTGGCAAAATGTGCACTTTTTCTACAGCCTAGAAGATACTCAGAACAAAAACGTTTTTTATAGTCACTGTTTTGCAAGCCATGGCATTAGGCTGCTCAAGGTTCCTGGATTTAGTAGTCAAGGGCTCAGCAAAGAGTCTATGCTCAGCAAAGACTTAATTTCAGGTGTAGCAGGGCCCTGAACTAAGAGCAAAGCAATTACAGCAAGTGTTAAAGATGGGTGTCATTTTACACTTGGTGTTCCTTGAGGAAGGCCATGTCTGCTCAATGCCTAATACAGTTTGTTTTGATCTCTGATCAAGGTTGTTACACCCCCACAGCAACAGATTTGATCCGCGTTACTCATTATTTCCAAAATAAACTACTGAGGTCCCAGCCAATGCTGGCTGCCTGTTTCTTTTGCCAGGGTCTATATGATGGGCACAGATGGCTGGGTCACCACTGACTGGGCCTTGTGGCTTTAAACCTGAAGCGAGAGAAAGGTTTAAACGCAGCACGGTGCCCGAGAACGTGTGATGAAGCGGTCTGTGCAGTCCAGGTGCCCTGTGTGGTGGGATACCTGTGTGCACACCAGCTCTCACATTGGGCACCTCCAGCACAGGACTCAGCCTACAAGCACGTGCCTGTGCCATCCCACTCCTGCCTAAGGCAGCCTCGAAGAACAAGATTCGGATGCCTGTACAAGCAGAAAAAAAATTGTTCCAAGGTGTGTGCCACAGTGTGTGTTATCCAAACTTATTATATTGAAATAGTCCACAGTTGTGCTAGGTTCAATGTAACAATACTAGCAATACTGAATTAAAAGATGGTCTCAAAAGTTTACTGTTTGTTCTATTCTGAAAAGTCTTCTGGGGAACTGGTGAAATTTTACCTCTGTAAAACCAAAACAAGATATACTACAAGAGCACCCGATTTTACATGGGAAAACATCTTTGGAAAAAAGGAAGACAAACTTTGGCAAGTTTTTCAACCATTTTTAAACAGTATGAGTTTAATAAATTCAATCTCTGCTAGATTTTAGGCTGCCTTTTTCTCTCAGCCTGAGACATGAAGTATAGTACCACTTCAGCCCAGTCTTGCAGCCTCTTCTCCACACTCTTCCCTGCTCCAATTTACTCAGGGTATCAGGGCTAGAATAAATGGGCACAGTGTAAAGAATGAATGTGTCCTACTTGTCTTGGTACTAGGGCCACTTTTCCTCTATAAACAGTTACAGAAAGAAGTGATTGAGAGTGAACTTTCTATGCTATAATTCTCATGTAAATGAGCAGAGAGCCCTTGGAGTTTGTCTGTGCTCAAGTTCCTGTACAGATTTGTAAGCAGCACTGAGTGCTTTTACTCTCCTCATGGCTAAAGAACCTATTCCCACTGAAGAAGACACTGGATGGAAAGTCACTACATAGCAGTTGTTTGAAAAAGAAACAAAGAAGGAATTTTTCTTAATAATTTTATACTGCTTTTATCTACCAAGAATGGCAGCACTTTTTAGAACATTTGGAGAAGGCAGGAGGTGTTTTGTGGGAAGTAGTAATGAAAAATTCATGAAGGATTAAAAATAGTTGGATTTTTTGGGTTTAATTCAGAATCTCTTTATATTTCCCTTAGTTTCCTTCCCTATTTTTATTGAATATAAACAAAGAACTTGTTCTAAAAAAGCTAGATGAATGGGGATGAACTAGAGTGAAATAAGATATAAATCCAATAATTTCTGCAGTAGGTGGTTAAACTCTAGACCCTATATCTGTATCCAAGTGCTGAAGTGGTATGGTTTGTTCAGATGTTCAGACTATCCACAGATATATGCACAGTTGCAAGGAATTTGTAGGTGAGAAATTCCCTGACAATCTGTCTATTTTCAGTTTTTACCTGAGGAATGATGGCCTGAGACAGTGCAGTTGCATTTAGCTTTATCCGAGCCTTTCAGTGAGCCTACACGCCTTCTCTTTCACACTGCTTGAATAAAGTGTTCCTATAACACAGGGCTGTGGAGACTATAGGGAAAGGGATAGAGAAATGCAAGAACAGAGATAATTGATGTTTTTCTGAATCATGTTATCTGGAAGATCTCTTCAGCTGTAGCCCACTGGATGATACCAAGAGGAGCGCTTAAAGTGCCATTCTCTAGTGCAGGCACCCTCACACATTCTTACAATTATTCCTCCCAATTTACTCAGACAATTCCAAGCCTTCAAAAAAACTGTGGAAATGAGATAGCAGGGGAATGGAGAACACAGTGCCACTCCTTAGAGGCATGTAAAGCCCCTGCAAGAAGAGTGCCAATCCATGCTGAGCCAGGTTTACATAACGCCAGAGCACAGGGTGACAGAAAGATGTTGGAGGGGTAAATTCCAAGCTGGAACCTCTTTCTATGACTATGCCTGGGTTTTTGCATCATGCCTACTGTGGTTAGGCCTTAGAGGTAAGCAAATATGCTATCCTTTTTCTAATTTTCTTCTATTAAAATCAGGTTATATTTGGTCACACTGACCCAAACAAAAACTAGGTATTTGGTAATTTAAATATAAAGTTGAAGTTAAAAGCCTACCTTCAATTACTATTTCCCCAGTAACATGTTCAAGGATTTTTACTGAAAGCTACAAAGAAAAACCCCAAAAAACCCCACTGACTTAGGTTACTCTTTGAATGCCTAAATTTCAGAAAGGTTTCAGGGTTAATATTATTTTTGCTTGTTTTCTTTTTCTCACTATAAATACGATGAGCAGAAAGATGTTGCCATGGTGAGATTTTATAAGGTACTTAAAAGCACTTGTTACAGTTCTGTACCACAGAGCCACCTTCACTTATATGTGAGTTGTAAAGACACCTGAAAAACCACCCCAAAGTAGTAGAGAGTCTACTGTCTCAGATGTTTGCAATACTTACTTAAAGCACAGATGTCACAAACACTTTAGCAGCCACTATATTATTGGGAAACCTATTCCTTTACAGTGAGAAATGGGGAAAATGGTTGAACCAAATGAATACACTGTACACTTAAAGTGTCCTCATTATCTGTAGGCCAGCTTTGTAGTAAGCTGAATGAGAAATTACAAATTAAAATTAACACAGAGCTTGTGCAATTTAAGTTGCCCATTCCTAAACCATGTGCTGCAGGAATCTTTGCACAGAGCCACGTGAGATGCTTTGAGCACTACTTTGCCACTGCAAAAGGCAGAGCTCTGACGAATTACTGAAATACAACATCATAGATCCTTCTCCAGGAAAGCAGAGCCTGGGGGCCTGGGCTGCACTTCAGTTAAGTCTGTGCTGCTCTGAAAATAGCAGGCTCTGGAGCAGACACAGCCCACCAGGCTCTGCCTCCTGCCCATTTGACTTTCTTACTGACATCTGGAAGCAAACCTGTGGGCACTGTGCCCAGGCACTGCTGGTGGCTGCCTTGTTCTCTTGGCATGCTCAAGCATTTCCCTCGAGTCTGAACTTGAAGGTTCACTGTCTGTATAGCTTTTAAATCTGAGAAAATTTTGGGGCTCATCTTAAACAGATAACATGGGCATGCGCCCTGGAATTTCTCTAAGAACTTTAGAGCACTTAAACCTCTGGCATACCTGTAGCATGTGCACACTGCTGCTTTGTCTGGGATAGAGCAGAATAGCTCCCACCAGAGAAGATAAACTTTAATTAACATCTCTTTTAAACAAGCATTTTAAGCAGACGCAGTAATGCTTTCTCACTAACCCCAGAAAGAAATGTAACCCATCCTGAGCATATCACTGGCTAAAATGGAATGTCACACCAGTCTGGGTCCAGTTGGGAAAGGGGAAACAAAGTGCAAAACAGTCTTTTCAGAGCTGGATACAGTTATTGTCTGTAGAGGGCCAGGCAATTGGTTGTTTGTTATATGAATGCTAATGTGTGCCAGGCAGTGCTATTGGAAAGAATTAATTCCCTGGATTTCCAAAGAAGTGCCTCTTCTCAGGGTATGGACTCAGTTGTGCATCCACGTGAGTGGGGCAGCAGCAGAAGGCAGCAGTTCTTGCACACGGTACCTTCACCTGGGATTTTGCATTGGCCAGAGCAAAAGGAGTCACACTGATTCTCTTCCTTTCACCAGCACTAACTCTTGGCTCCACATTGTCACCAAGAGTCCGTCAGCTCAAAATGTCCGAGTACTAAAGGAAAAACCCAGCAGAACCCACAGCCATTCACTGTCAGAATCAGGGGCTTCAAAAGCTCCAGCAGAATTATGGCCATTTGTACAGTATCTGTGGATGACGCCTGGTGGCCTCCTGTATCAAGCTAAAGTCATATACACACATCTGTAATGCATTGTTATCTACTTTATGATCTGACATATTGTATATATATTTCTGGAATTTACTCAGTTTTCAAGAGGTTTCATCGATTTTTGAAACCAGCAATTCAAACGTAAACACTACTTTGGAAAAGGGAGAAAGGTGCTAAACAGACTTAGAGTACAAACCTAAAATGGTAGTGTTTTGCTGGTAACATTTCTAAGGTTGCCTAGTCTATATGCTGTATTTAAGAGTTCTGAAATAGTTGAATTAAAGACAAAATACATCAAATCATTGGTTACATTCACTTTCAATACTTATGAATCATTTAGTTCAAAAGCAGGTACTCATTTAATGGCTGTATGGGATATACCTCCTGTGAAGATAAAACCTAAACACCAATTATTGTTAATAAGTGGTGTTGCATAGAAAGGTTAAATATCCACCAAAGGCTTGCAAGCAGGTGTAAACACTCCTGGATGCCTGTGCTCAGCTGTGGTTTCAGCGTGAGAGCGACAGGAATTGTACTGTTACTGCAGTCCAGTGACACGACACAAAAATGTGCCCATAAGTTAATAGCTGAAAAGAACAAATCTATGATTTTAGAGGTAGGGATTGTTTTACTTGTGATGCTGACTCTGTGCAGATACAATAAGGTCATGAATGCATGATACACGTGAATGCAACCACACATCCAAACAGCCACTGCTACAGCTCCAGCCACAGGGAGCGCGGCTCTGCTGCCACAGTTCACTGACACTCCCATACAACAGCAGTGCTTCTTTGCTTGGGTAGAACTTTGGATTTGACTTGCTATTTAGCATTTGGAATCTGGGTAATTACAAAATGTTTCTATAATCGTACACCACAGCCTTTGACCTGACTTCTGCTGGAATCAGGGAGACGTGTGGAACAGTCCTAAGAGATCAGGGCATAGGATGAGATTGTAAGAGATCAGTTCAGACTCTACTACCAGACAAATAGGGAACATTGCATTTAATAACAGACTTCTTCTGACAAAAATAAGAGTGCCAAACATGCCTAGAAAAATGAGAATTACAAATTCTTTTAGCTTTCAAAATATATGTATATACCATTGCCAGGACCCACCCAGTCTGAGACAAACTTTTCTCTTCTGTCTTTTTACTGATGGTAATGGAGTGGCAATTTCTGCATCATGAGTGAAAGACATTACCTACAGCAGATGTGTATAGCCATTATTTGTTAGAAAACTTGCATATCCACATAAACTCTTTTGAATATTTAGTATAAAAATAGAGTACAAAAATTTTGAGGAATAAAGGAGTTTCCTGTCAAACCAGAGTCAAGAGTGGTATCTGATAACATGCAGAGACCACAATAGGAAGAATATCAATATTTAGGTATTGATATAAATATTATCAATTTCCCTCAATTGTCCTAACTTACCCCAATCTACTCAAATTCTGATTAAAAAATAAGAAAGTTGAGGAAATCTAGCCTATAGCTGTGCCTCATTGAGTACTATTTTCAGATCCAAACACCCTGAAACCTGATTGTCTGCAATTCTTTCTGATTATGTGCAATCTATGTTTGGTCTGAATAAGTCAATTTCTACAATGTTACAGTAAAAACAATAGAATATTGGATCATATGTTTTGAAAGAAGCAGGAAAATACTTTTTAAAATTCTATCTGAACACATAAATGCCAACTAACAAGAACAAAAAACACAGATGAATAGATTTTTTAAAAAAGAGGAAAGATAACAACAATGGTTGTGTATAAGAAAACTATGCTTAGGAGAGTAGGAAGTTTTCAAAAGTTCAGAGCTTTGTGTTTCTTTATGAAATATGTATAAGCTGTAACAGCCCCTTCCTGGCTACATGCAGCTGTATTTCAGGTATTAAACCAAGGACACTTCTATTCTCTACAGGAGAATAGGAACTGAACAGATCTTCAGAAGTGTGAGTTGGCGTATTTTGTTTATGGCCATGATTCTCAGAAATGGCTGCATTGTTTTTTTATTTCCCCAAACTTTTAAAATAAGTCACTTTTGAAAGGGAGCCTTCCATCCAGCAGCAGAGTTCAGCAGTTCCAATGGGCTGAAGGAGGGTTGGTCCCACGGCTGTCGCAGCCCAGCTGCACTGGGGGGCTCCTGCAGCTCTCAGTCAGTGCAGATCTGTGTGGTGGGGCAGTGTAAAACTGACCCTCCTTTACAAACCATCTGCTAATCATGCCTTGGACTTCTGAGGTACGGTGGAATTCAATTACAGGTTAGGATTTAAATAGTCTGTAATTTTAGTCTTCCATTTCCAACTTCCTACATAATCCCTCTAACACGTACTTGGCAATGTATCTTTGTCTAACTGGCCTTGTGTCCAGCTCCTTGGGAAGAGAAATCTTTGTTTGGCACAACTGACAGCAGGTGAGAGGACATCTCTCTCTGTGGTGCTCAACAGACTCTACTTTTCATCCATGCCCTCAGTCCTTCCAGAGGAGACATGAATGTGATACTCCTTAATTCATGCAAGGTCATAGAGATCATCCTCTGGAGATCATTCAGTCCAACCCCGTGCTAAGGCACAGTTACCTGGGGCAGGTGACACTGGAATGTGTCCAGGTGGATTTGGAATGTCTGTAGAGAGGGAGACTCCACACCCTCTCTGGGCAGCTCTTTTGCCCTTAGTAGGAGGAAGTTCTTCCTTACCAGATCCTTACTAATCTGCTGTCTGTGAAAGCCTTTCCTTCTGCCTGGTGTGATAGACTCTTTAATTTCCCTTTTTCTTCTGTTTTGGAAGAACAGCTCCTGTAAAAGGACATGAAGACAGGGAATAGCCTTGTGGAAATTATAATAATAATTATAATACCAAAATGGAGTATTAATATGTCCCCCATTGCAAAATGCAAATCATATTTTAAGGTTACTATACTGTTGTTTTAAATCAATAACCTCTCTGAAGCAGACCAGTGGAATAACCACATATAGACATGCATTCAAACAGATGCAGAAACAGACAGAAATGACAAACACAATATATATAAAGAAAGAAACCACTATCTTATGCATTCAGTTCTTTCAGTTGCTCAGGCTGAATCGAAAGCATGAGACCAGGCACGTTATAGACCAGCATTTATGGGTGCACTATCTATTCTCACTGTGACGTACATGCACGGTTTTGTATTCGTAATTTTGACACATATGCATTAGATATGTGCCCTATTTTTATCCTGTCGTACAAGCAAAGGAAAAGATAAACACGGAGCCATTTCCCTGACAAACCAAACAGTGGAGACAAGACCATTATCTCTGCGCCATCCGTCTCGAGCGCTGTTTGGCACAAATGGCAATGGCTTTCAATATTGCCTTTTTTGCTTTTCCCCCCTGTGTTTTAGCAATTTGAAAGTATTTTCACAAGTGGAAGAGCGGCACTGTTTCCCCGGCCCCCTCGTTTCCATGGATGCGCTCTGTGCGGTTGCCGTGGGGACGCGGTGCTGGGGGGGGTTGGTCCCGCTCGGGGCGGGGGGGAACAGCGCAGGGGGGCTGGCGCTTGTAATGGCCGAGAAGTTTAATTGAAAATTAAGTGGGTGCTTCTTTTGAAGTGAGTTACGTGCTAGTGGATTTATTTTGCAGAGGCAGAAGAGTCCCGACCGCAGGGAGCAGGAGGTACGGGGAGATGAATTGCACAGAAGTGTTGTGATGATTCAGACCCGGTGCAGGTTTCTGTGTTGAAAGCCTTGCCCATTTCTGTAGTAGTGCTTGAAAGGATTACAATGGGATGCTGCTACCAGAATTGGGCAAGTGAGCAGAAGCGTGTTGAAAAGCATATCAAAAAGCAATACTCGAGCGTAGGTTGCACTGCAGCAGCCCTGGGAAACAAAAAGGCTGTGGCTCATGCTCTGCCACTTCGGCAGAACTCATCGGGATTAATCTGCACGGCAGCAACGCTCCCCCTGAGATCACCTCCAGAAGTACAGCAGGCAGGTTAGCTGTGCTTTGTACAGTGCGCTAAAGATTTGGTATCTTCAAGAAATATCATCCATCATACAGCTGCATAGAAGGTCAGGTGATCCTTTCTTTGCCCTGAGGTTTCTTAGTGGGCAGTTCCATTTCTTCCACTAAGTTTTAGTGGATAGTAAAGTGTACCTGGATGGCAGACTCTTGGGGAAGACATTACAAAATCAAATGCAATGAGCCTTCAGAATGGCTTGGGACTCCTAATTGCTCTGACAATACTTCTTCTGGTATCAGGACAAGTAATAACAACAGATTGGAAATGCTTTTGGGCATGTCTGTAGAGAGGGAGTTCTAGCAAGGTAAGATAACTTCTACCAAGGAAATGGGCAATGAGGGCTGCACTTAGGGAGGGTATCTCAGCTGCCACTTCTTGTGAAAAAAATTGCTATACAATTTGTCCTTCTTACCCAAATAGGCTGATTCGAGTAAGAATTTGCATTGGCTGACAACAGTCAATATTTGTATTTCCAGCCTCTTTTACAGCTGTCCCATAGTAAATTGGATAGAGAATTTAACTCTTACTAAGATTTTTTTTAAAATTCCACTAAATCATAGCAAGCCATTATCAATCAGGATTTTGCCAGCCTTCCAGCCATCTCCTCTAAGCCCACCCTGAGTCCTGCCACAGCTGCATGCTGTTGGAAAAGCATTAGAATACTTACCTGGTTTTTAATTCTTGCAAGCACCTCCCCAGTGGAATTTCTGGGATCTTCTCTGTCATTTTATTTCCATTTTGAATTCAAACTGCTCCCTAGGTGGTTTCCAAAACACACAAAAAGACTGTCCCTATTTGTGGAACTTGCAAGACAGATCATTGAATCAATTTTAGAGGAACCAACACTGGACAGTTTATGTACAGTTTGAGTTTAATGTAATCCACTATAAAATAAGAGTCAAATGAATTCCTCATTAATAGAAAGTCAAGCACTACCATTGTATCTGTGTTCTAAAGTTGGAGCCTTGTTCTTTTTATATCTCCCATTTTGGTTTGACAAGTCAGAGCAGTTCTCAGAGCAATGTTGCAGGTGTCCTTCGTGCAACATGACCAGCCTCAAACCCTTGCACTGCCTTTGGCAATCCGCAGGGAAATAAATATACACATGTGACTCAGTATTGTAGCAGTGCCTAGTGCTAACCTCACTCGCTCTGTCTGTCTGTCTCTCGGCGTTATTTCTAGGGCACCACACTATGGGAATGCTAAAAATTGTCCTTGACAGGAGCCGAACCCACACATGCTCTGTTTCTGAAGGAGCAGTGTAATTTCTTATACTAGAATGTCACTTCTAATTCTAGAAGGATGAATCCTGCTAGATAAAATAATTGACCAGTGTGGTAGCCCCACACTTGAAGTGGGCTTAAGCCAAAACTCTGTTGCAGTGTTCAAATTCTGGTGGTTGATCCAAATTTTTAATTTTTCTTTCCACCCCCACAACTCATTTTTCCACTTTAGGATCAGGGAAGGGACCTAAAATACCACCAAATACACATTTCTGAGGAGTAGTGGGCTGCAACCCAGATGCTCTAAATGTTACATAACACTGCACAAAACTGGGTACATCTCTGGACATTTTTTAGATCCTCACATTAGTACTTCTTAGCAATATATGCTCAGAAGCCTGTCTGAGAATAGCAACTACAGGAAAATAAAGCAAATACCATGCTTGACAATAAAAAAAATTGGCACTTTATATACCACATTTCCCTAAGTTCAGATATGTTCATATTTTGATGATAATGGAAGCATGAATGGAAAATGGGCAGAGGCTTGTGCTCTTACAATTTTAGTATGCTCTAAAAACAGTTACGTGTCATTACAGAGAAGAATGACTTGGCTTCACAGACCTCATCTTCACTCAAAAAATGATTATTTTCGTTCCAGGGTTAACAAATTGAGGATTTCATGTGTTGTAACATTTCTAGAGAAGCAGACATTCTAAGTCACTTGAAGGAAAGCTAATCCTTGTGCTTACAATTTAAAACCACTGTACAGCTTCCAAGCCCCAGCTTGGCTGAAGGTATGGGCTCTTTCCTTAGACAACAGAGAGGGATGGAATCCTTAAAAAAACCTCTGATTGGGAACCGGAGCCTATTGTGGAACACACTTGCTAGATATCTAAAGTGGTTGCTTTGAAACCAACCCAAATTTTAACCTTTGTTGCATGTGTTGGTATTTTGTAACCCTTCACATTCATTCCTGCCAGTATGTTCCAATGGCAGCAACATAATCACTTAAGAAACCATAGTTACTGTTTTCTATAAAATCTGAGCGAGTAAGCAGGGAAATTTTGAGTTAATAATGCATACAAGTATAGCCTATGGAAAGAAAATTCAAATTCTGAGGTCAGGGCTAATAAACATGCAAATGTAAATATTAGAGGAGAAGAAGCTTTTCTATATACACCACAATGTCTTGCCTGACAATGGTCTGAATTTTGGGAGAAATTGGCTTCCTGGGTAATCAGGAATGCAATCTTTGCATGAAACCCACATGATATTCTATTGCTTCTGCACTGGTAAAGTGCCCCCGTGCTACTTCATGTGCACAGAGGCTGAAACAGGTCCTGCCTTCTTTACACAGCTCCAGGGAGATGTGCCGGTGTCTCTGTCTATCCATAGCCGCAGTTCATTCCTTCCCAGGTTGCTCGTTTCTAGACTTGGCACCAGAGCAGAGCCCAGGGAGGCATTTGGGGTTACTTGTGCTGGTACCAGTGGGCTTTGCTGTGGGTCTCAGGAGGAGAAAGAGAATTACAACAGACAGAATTTACCTCCTTTTTCCACCTTCCTAATTTCCTTCCCTTCATAAGTTACCTACTTTTCTTTCAGTTACATACAATAAATATCCTAGTAATTAACAAAATATTTTTTCCCTTTCTCTTGGGAAATAAAAATTAGTAAAAATAACCAAAATAAATAAATATTGCCAGCCAACAATGAATGAGGTAAGACTTCAGGCAGCACTCGGAAGCCCTGTGGGCCAGGTTCCTATCAGGACCCACCCTAGGGGGAATGTTACCACCTGGCAGATCAGAGGAAAGTGAAAGGGATAACAACATATTCATGGCACTAAATATGAAAGTCATACTGGCATTCAAATACATCAAACAATCTTATTTGTATGAAGGTTTGACTGCTTAATATCTTCTTATTGTGGAAATAAAATCCATTTCACCATTATCCACACTAATACATAGAATGACTCCAAACCCATTGGTCACAGGAATGGAATTAAAATCCCTTGTGTTGATACAGTAGTGTAAAATACTGTGCTACATTTTACATTTCTGTGAACAGTAATGGAAAACATATAGAAATAAAATATATTTAGCAATTCTGATTCGTGTATATACCATATTATGCCTGGCTTGGAAGTCTGGATGCTACAGGAAGAGCAGCTAAGCCATGTTAGTCAGGTCTGTCCCACCCAGGTCTCCAGGCAAAGATCAGAGGCAGAAGCTCATGCAAATGTTGCATTTCTAAAGAGGCTGCATAGATAGTAAAATGAAAATCAACTTGAAACAACTACAGCAGTAAAATAAATCTATATTATTCACGAGTCCCACTCTCTCAACCGCAGTTAAAAGGCAATCTGTGAAATAATGAGCAATAAAGTAGCCAGTATTTTTTTCCGCTGGAAGCAATTGCTCCATGTGGCTCTGAGTCCCTTTCAGCACTTCTGCTCCATATATTTAAATTTTTTTTTTTAAAAAACTCTGCAGCTTCCCCTGTTCTTTGCCAATGGAGACTGAATGATGAATAAAATCATTGCTGAATAAAATCATTGCTGATAAAATCTCAGCTATTACTTAATTAGTAGAAATTTTCCAATGTTATTCCCTACTTGCATAGCCATTACATAAATGTGGACTTCTGACTTTCTCCTTCTAAAAATTTATTTTCAATTTGCCTAAATTCTATATAAATGTGGCAGATATTTTAATTACTGACAATCTTGAAATTGAAACAGCAGGCAATGAGGAGTCGAAGAATGATACAGAAGGGTGAGATGGTTGGAGAAAGGTAGAAAGATAACTTTATGCAACTGTTGTTCAAAGGAAAAAAGACATCCAACAAAATTACTAAGCAAGGTGCTTCCCTATTTGAACAATGTACAGAGAAGAATTAGTAAAAATTCCCTTAATTTTTATGCCCATTACATCACTCTATAAGCAATAGGGTTTTTTCAGAGGACTCACAGTCTCCAGCCAATGTTTATTCCAGTTGATATCAGACTGATCTACTTAACAGTGAATGACATGATAGATCAAAGGAAAAGATAAAAACCCAACCCCCAAGAAGACCAAACTAAATCAACCTCCCACTGATCAAAGAGCAATTCTGACAATGGAAAGTGTGTTGCACCAGGCTGTCAGGAAGGGGTGCAGCCAAGTCCTGCCTGAGCACAGCAGAGGTGTGGGTTCAAACTGCCCCAGGCTGGCAGCTGGAGCACGGACACAGCGGTGCCCTGGGCTGGGACAAGGCAAGCACTGGTTTGTGAACCCAGGGAGCTCCTGCAGGCACAGCCTGGCTGCAGTGGAACAGGCTGTACTTGCATGGCACTCAGCAGCCTGGATGGGTGTTGGGATCTCTCATTTGCCTGTTGGTGAGGAATGGCTCCTCTCGGGATGTAACCTCTCCAGGGAATTCTGCCGCAGCAGCTGAGCAACAGATAGATTGGAAATTTTTCGGTGTTTAAATGAGAAGACCTGAAGTGAACACTCTTCTGGTGAAATAATGATCTGTTTTCCAGTTCATACAGGAGGTTTTGAAACAATAGTAAGAAACTCATAGAAGTGATGGATTCAGTAACATAGAGCAACATTTAACTGAGCAGTTCCCAGAACTTCCCAATACCATGAGTGCAATACCTCCCTTGTAAAGAATCACATTGTATTTTACAAAAAGCCCTCTTAGGCATGGGAAAGGAAGAAAAATGTGTGTTTTTACTAAAGAAACACTCTTTTTTTCCCCCTGAAAGCATCCAAAATCTCTTAGAATTAGCCACACATCTGGTGCTGACACACCAGGTTAGAAGAGACTGCTAAAAGGAGCTGGCTGGAGTTCCAATGAACAA
Source organism: Oreocharis arfaki (assembly GCA_013398015.1). Taxonomy (NCBI): domain Eukaryota; kingdom Metazoa; phylum Chordata; class Aves; order Passeriformes; family Paramythiidae; genus Oreocharis; species Oreocharis arfaki. Next base: position 803,884 of record VZRR01004734.1, on the reverse strand, counting down.
TAACCAGACAAAGGGCTGACAAAAAGACAGAAGCTGACTTCCTGAGCTGCATCTCTTAAGATGCAACCACAGCAGCAGTGGCTGAAGCTGAGCAGCAGCCACAGCAGCTGTGAGGGCCTGTCCAGCCTCGGGAGGCTGGAGGGAGCAGCAGCTGGCAGGGCTTGGTGGAGTCTGGACAGCAGCAACCTCCAGCTTTTGGGTCACTGCTCTGCACTGAGATCCACGGGGAACACCAAACACACGAGGGAATTTGGGAAGACTGGGAGCTAAATCTTTGGGGCAGTTAGCATGTTATAGACAGGTTATTGGGAATGGAAAATTTTTGTGGTGGAAGGGAAGGACAAGAAGTGTAAAGTAAAAAGTGTCAGTGGTCCGATTCCTCAGATTAAATCTTGATGGAAACAGCACTCGATGATTTGCCTGTGGTAGGTGGTGGGTCAGGCCTCCAGTGAGCTCTGTGTGTGGCATTCCCACACAGGCTGACTTTACACAATTCCTTTCCTCCCAGTGGCAATGTCACAGGTCTTCTCTCAAATGTACACTTTACAAAAATGAGCATGAATCCCACAGTTCATAATTGATTACAATTCCATTAGGAAACAGCAATATCTGCAAGTCTTACATAATCTAAAGATGAATCAATTCTAAGTATATTAGTGCTTTTAACAATTCCAAATTCTGAGTTAAATGCTTTACAAATTATGAAATCCTCATTTAATTACTTTAATAAATCTTGTTTACGTATTACTGTGAAAAACAGTGAAAACTAATTCACTTTGACTGTTCTGTGTACAGTGCTGACAAAAATAGAACAATTTTTCTTTTTACTATGATCTGGAAAGTGGAGGAAAAAAGCTTTAATTGAATATAATCACAATATGCTAGCAGCACATGTTATTTTCCCACTATTATAACTTGATATTTTTAAGTTTGAGAAAGGAATGCTTTTTATGGGAAAGGACTTTAGTCTCATTTATTATGGAAAACAAACGTTGAATATAAACCTGGTAACATATTTTATTTTTGCTTAAAAGATTTGAGTTTTGAACGCTCTTTTCTGTCTTAACGGTACCAATGTCCAAGGCATTTACTGCATGAGTTCTTCTGTTGCAATCATTTGTTGGTGGTTAGTGATCAAAATACAGAAGGATTTGGCCCAGTATGTTTACAAAGCTCTGGCAGCCCCCTGGGCCATACAAACCACTTAAACATTTTGATCCTGGCTCTCCAGAACCAATCTAGCACAAGGGCAAGGATGCCACTGAAGCGTGGAGGAAACACAGTACATGGCTGTGAGTTGTTAGGGATGGACAGAAATCAGGGACTTCCCTACTTCACCATTTCTGTCTTGTCCATATTCTTAATTGTCAACAGGCTTTTGGGAAAACCATCAATTTCTACACTTTTAGGTAAACATGCAGGATAGGAGGCCTCTTCTTCATGGAGATGCGACTGATTCTGACCTTCGGTGAGGTTTTCTTCCCTTATGGTCTCATCTAGAGCTCACCCCACTCTATACAAGGATTCTCATGGACATTGCTGGAACAAATGCAACCATGTAATCTTTAGAGGAACACAGCACCAGGTTCAATGTTGGTTATAAAGCACAAGGACTGTTCTCCACCTTGGCTCTTTAGTGATTTTCCTTCTGGAACCCAGTTAAGCTGAAACAAGCCACACATAACATGGCACAGAGGCAATGAAAAGAGATTTGGACCATATGCACATCCATAAAACACGAGGATCAAACTAAGAAAAACCAAACTCCCACTAGCATTCTTTCAACTTCCTTCCTGAGACATGAATTAACAACTTGCCCAGGAACCCAAAGGATACACAAGCCCCTCTCAAATGGGTAGAAAACAGGCTTAATCAAAATTAACATGCACTACCTCTCCAGTAAATACTGGTATGAATCTCATGGGGTGTGAGGGATGCCTAAGGACAGGGAGCTTAGTAATCTGTTTATAGTGACACCCATCCAGAAAATACCTTCCAAATCTCTCTCTCTTTCAAAGGGTATAATTTCTGTTGTCATATCTTTCAGAAAGGAGGATCTCCACTGTAATAGCCTTTGTCATTTCATAGTCACGTAGGCGCTCTTAGAGGGCATTCATTCAGGAGGCTGAACCTTTCAATTATTGTCTTCAGATTTAAACTATTCAATTATTTCAATATCGACTTACAATTTCTTACTGACCTAGTTCCACCTGAAGCAGATCTGTTGCCAGCACTGTCTTTATCAGAAGTGCTCCTTTGGAGAGCTTAATAAGAATAGTTACAAATAGAGTTGTTTTCTTTCAATGGATTTGGAGATTATTTCAGCACCCAGAAGGTTGTTTCTATAAATGAAAACAGTATTCAGTTAATAGCTGACACATTACTGTATGTAGTAGGGCACAACATACACACACAATAGGTTTCCTAATTACTGCACAGTACTATTATCATTATATTGCATGCACAGTATTACAATTCAAAACATTTTAAGCAGTCTTATTTTCTTCAGGCTTGGCACAGCTCTTTTCTTTTGATTCTTGAAATCTGAACCCTGATGTGAGGAAGTGAGGGCTGTGGACGTTTCCATTGTTCAGCAGCAGGAACAGGATTTGCATTCAAATGAGCCAAAAAAGGAAGAGGAGAGGTCTGTAATTAAGACAGTGCATACAGAGTTTCGTTGATAAAAACTCTAAAAGCTGATGATACTTTAAAGGAATATGTAGCCAAAGATAAGAGTTCAAGCACAGTAGAGCCTTCCCAGTGAAGCATTTGACAGAATGTCCATTTTAAGTGACCCAGCTGGAACCAAAAGGCCTAACCAGGCTGGCTCATGTGGAGTAGATGAGGATGAGAGCTGGATTCAGTTAACGTGGTACAAAAAGTACCTGCACTAAACTGACAGCAGCCTCTGTGAGAGCTGCCCCTGGTGCTTTACTGCTTAAAGGAAAATTTGGCTCTGCAAATTAAGCAGTATTCTGGTAAGCAGTATTAAAACATCTGGCAATTATAGATATCTGTTTAGAGGAAGAGAAGATGGAGCTTTGGGAAATAAAGGAAATAAAGTTCTGAAACTTGATATAAAAGGTCATTCCCTTAAAAAAATGTTAAATCTGAAAAACCCCAAAAACTCCATGAGGACTCTAGAGGCAGGAGGACTCATTATCACAAGCCTGAGTGATCAAAATTGTCCACAAAGCTATATTTCTTGAATATGTTATATAAAACCCCCATCATTTATGGGAACAAACAGTTTGTTCCACCAGAACTCCTGCCAGTCACACAAGCTGGGGAGAGGAGACCATTATTTTTAAAACTGAAATTTGTCCTGAGAAACTGGAAGTCTGCTTTGCATCTGGGAGGAGGAGGAGTCGCTACCGGTCTGCAATCAGCCATACATCAATGCATCACCTGGTGCTGTGAAGAACATTGTGCCGAGCTAAGACTGACATTCAAGGAATTAAGAAGAATTTGAAAGAGTAAGAAGAGTGTTGGTGCTTAAGTGTTGCTGTTTTATAATTTTTTAGTTCTTTTCTTTCCTAGGAAGATGCTGCTTTCTGCACTAGGCAGTGTGGAGTCTGTTTACATGTGAGGTTTTGGTGTAAGTCTGCGAGAATGAATTTTATTGCATCAGCCAGAGGCTGTTAAACTCATGTCATGAAGTCATGATAGAAAATCAGAACATTGTCTTTTAAAGAACATTTTTCAACCATTAGTCAGGTATTTTCCTTCTCCGTGCCATCATCAGTAACACAGGATTCTCACATTTAATCTGTGATTTCCTGTAGAGTGAACCTGAGTAACTAAAATGCCCTAATTCATTTCAATGATGGGCTACAAGACTTGCAATAATATTTTCCTTCTATTCATGGATTGTGTTGGCTTCTTTGACCTCCTCATGGAGACAGAGTTGAAAAGCTTTAGATATTATTAAGAGCCATTATCTCCAACTTCAGAATCTGCAATACAGATAATAGTGGCTGAATTTCTTAGTGATTGCTCAGTTTGTGCATTGGGTCTCTGAGCTTATCTTGTACGTGTATGGTGGATGAGAATTTGGTATTTTATCCCTCAAACAAAATCCTCTAGACCTGCCTGAATTCCATATATTGTTTGTTGGAAGCCCATGGGGCAGAGCCCAGTTCCCGTCAGGCTTTGTGAAGCCTAACAAAAAGAGCGTTTTCCAAGACGTGTGGAAGTGCAGGGATATTGATCATCATGGTTTGCACAGTGATGCTCTGTCATCTGCTTGAGGCCAAGTCTGACCCCCCTGACTGAAGCCCACAGACCACGGTCCTGCCTTTATCTTGTTCTGCCTAATAAATAAAAAAATACTGCTTTCAATAAAAATGTATGAAGGAAATGATTAAACACATTCTTTGACAGCCATGAAAGTTCTCGGTCCTCCAGCAATCTCACTTGGAATAATGCTTGTAGAACTATCCTGTATTTCGACTGGATCAGAATATCCTATTCCCAGTCTGTAATTTCCCAAAACAATAGCACATTTGTGCTTTTTTTTTCACTTTGAGACTCTGCATGAAAATATTGCAGTGTTATAAATTACATGTTTGCAGCTGGAGAAAAGCATTATTTGCACCCCATGTATAAACCAAAGAGTTACTCCATCCAAGTAAATCTCAATTATCAGTGTTTCCTGAAAAACAGTGTTGGGGAGCTCTGTGTGAATTGTCTCTACCATCTCCTAATTTCAGTTACAAGCTGGTTTTCTATCTTTCTGTGCTCTAAATTCAGACTATGATATGTCTGTTAGGTTTTTTAACTTGATCCAGACTCTAAAAGCAAAAAGTTGCTTTAAACATAACATAATGTTTCTACTGAAAATGCATTAGCCAAAATAGCACTCAGTTCTTTCTTATGGAGACATGTTATTCTGCTAGCACTGAAACAAATAACATGTGGAGACAAATCTGTTTAAAAAGTTCACAGCTTTGCTTGGTTCTGCAGCTATCTTTGTACTCTAAATTCCTGGAGTTTTATTTTATATACAAACTGATTTGCAGAAAATTTGGATTCAGGTGAACTTGTGTAAGTTGAGACATCAGAGTTCCTGCTTTCTCCAGAGTTCTTTGGAATGGGTCTCAGCTCAGGTCTGGTCAGCTCCAGCAGGGAAAACAATGACCGTGGCAAAGCTTTCCTTGGAGTGGCGTGTTTGTGGTGTGCAGGAGAGGAAAAGGACCTCTGTGACAGATAAACGCTCCTGCTAAGGATTAATATTCCCTTGTCTGAATTGAAGCAGCAGTTCTGGCTGCTTTGTGCTGCTCTGTAAATTGCTCAGGTGCTCTCCAGCTTGGGCAGCAACTCAGCCCCCCACAGCCAGACTGGCATTTGTCATGCCCACCTACAGCATATGCTTGGGTCACATTTGAGCACGCTGAATACATCAATATATATGTTTAATATATTAAACAAGCCTGTAATCGTTTCCACTTTCTAAAGAAACAAATGCTTTCAAGCAAATGTTATTTACAAATTAGTGCTGGAAAATCTGGATATAGGAACGTTAAGTGAATAGTCTGTTCCCATTAAGTGTACAGCAAAGACAGCAAAGAAAGTGGTCTCATGTTTTGATCACAAAACCACAAAACCATCCATCTGTTCTCATAGAATACCATCACTTACTCATCTCAATTTGGCTATCATTGTTAAGAAAGAGTAATTCCTGAACTTCAAATGCCTCTTGCTGAACTCGAACCTAACCCCCCATTAAAGAGCAGTGGAAAGCACAGAGACAGTTTGTACCTTTAAATCCTTTCCTAATACATGCTTATATCTGAATTATCCTACTTTTCATTTCATTCAGCAGCTCTCACAGATACTACCTGTTGGTGGATTTATGATAATCCCATACATTATTAACAACTCAAGAATTTTTCAGCGAAGGAGATAGCAAGTACTGTGGTATTTGGAATAACGCAGTGCGGTGTGTTGGAATATCCATGTCTTAGGAGCTGTTGGTTTTTCCATGTGACATTGTTTATTCCATTTATATTGGGCAAATGGTACACAGACATTATCTGCATTTAGTTGATGTGAACACTGTATATTTCAATAGCACCATGACACTCAGTCCACTCACATGAGGAACACATATGGAATTAGCAGCAGTCCTGTACATTTTGCACCCTGTACTCCACTACAAGCAAGTGCACAGAAAGTGCATCCTACAGATTCTCTAAAAATTGAGCAGACCTTCATCTTTACCTCTGTTGTCATTCCCTCTTGCTTGGTGTCCTGGTGGTTTATATCAGTAAGTTTCTTTGTGCATTTTCCCCTCATTGTGGAATATTTCCTAACTGGCTATGAGATAGTCCTTAGCTAATAACTGCAGTTGTACTTTTAAAGGGCAAGGGAATTATTTTTCTCACTAAAAACCTGGAGCTGAAGGTAACTTATCAGCTCATGTAAATCAGTCAAGCTTCATTAACCTCAGAGGAATTGTATCACATTAGCCAAGCTGAGGACCAGACCCTTAATTATTCTCTCAGTAATAGACTTTGACCCTCTACCTTAAAACTACGGCCACCAGACAGTTTTTAACCTCAGCTTTTCATAAGCAACTAGGATTTCACTCAGAGGAACTCAGACATTAAATGAAAATTAAAATGTGCATTGGGGATTCTCACTGTACACTTTTAAGCATTTAATGCCACATTTAGACTTTTCATTCTTACTTAGTTGAAAATGATTTCTTTTCTTACCTGTATAGTTTAATTGAGGCTGCTTCTTTAACCTTAGTATTTCTAATTGAAAGCAACGGTAGCAGTTTTGGTGGGCATAGTTTTAAAATACCTGTTTACAAATTAACCAACAATTTAATCTGAAATTTAAAATAAATTATTGTGGTCCTGTTTGCTTTTCAGAAATAAATGTCTCTTTGTATTCCTTAGAGGAAATACCCAATTCAGAAAGCATAGGTAGCTAGCAGTGGACAAAAGACTTAAGTAGTTCCCAAAGGATTATATTTTAAGTACTTTTTTCAAGATCTAAAAGCTGTAATGGAATCAGATCAGGTTCCAAATCATCAAGCTGGTTTGATTTCATCAAATTAGAGATTACAGAGTGTTCAATTTTTCCAGACATCTTCTATCCTGGGACATGTGTGTGGGAAATGGTGCAGGCACCGCCCCCTCTGCATTGCCAGGTTCCCTTGCTCCCTCCTTGAGCCGGGACTGCGTCCCTGAGCACCCACACCACCCTCATGAGAATTCACTCCCAGCTTCCTTTCTGAAGTCACCAACTGCTTTCCTCTGAGAGGACACCCCAGCACAGCTGCCACAGGATTTTTCTCTATCCTCCACCAAACAGGCACTGTGGATGCTGGTCCTGCCCTGTTCTGTTCAGTCCTCCAAGGACAATTTCTCAGGAATAGTCCTTGTGCCCTCACACCTGAGTGAACACATAATACACACCTGGCATCATACAGTAAGAGCACAATCTTAAGAGCTTTTTAAGCACTCTGAATGCAAAAGACGTATTAAACAGTAATTATGTCCCCAGGTCTTAAGGGAAGTTTCACAGCAAGCGCTTGATCTGCTTCTGCTGAATAAATGAGGTCTGAGGGCTGATCCCCCGAGCCAGAGCCGGCAGCACTCAGCAGCTCCCAGCTACGCTGTGGAGAGTGGAGGAGTCAGAGAAAACTATCGGGGATGGAATGGCCTCTGAACCAGGGAGCAACGTGATTGCTAGGAAATAGAGCAATCATGGACTAATGCCCTGGCTGTTTTCAAGTGCTGTCCAGGCTAGATAGCATTAGTTTAACCTAGTGCTTACTAGTGCTGAGCGTGGGGATGGAACTCAGCAGCAATGGTCCAAAGGGACCATCCAGGAGCAGCTTGTAAAGGATCAGGGGTGTGACACGTCCCCTAGAGCCACGACTTGCACTAATTTAGGGCACATAAGCCATGAGCTTCTACTGTGCCCATGAAAGCAGTTACTCACTCTTCCAAGAGTAGCACGCACTAAAAACTAATTAGTGGCATGACGCATTTTAAACCAAAGTCGTCACTGGTGTTATGGAGGAGCACAGGACAGCTGTTTCTCTTGCAAGTTATAAACATGATTTGTCTCTTTTTCAGTTTGGTAAGGCAAAAAATAAGACTATAAAAATGCTTTCAAGATTCGCCTGCTAAATTCAACTAACATTTCTAAGAAAGGATAATTCATGTTTTAGAGAAAAGAAACTGGACTTCAGCAGGGCAAACCAAAGTTTCTGCATTTGCAACTACTATTTAAGACGGACAAGTCAGGACCTGTTAGAAATGTAGAGTGGATAAGAACTGCAGGTTGTCCTGAAAGCAGCTGTTGGGCTGCAGGGACTTTACATGGACAATTCCTCAAGAACCTGTGTGAAGGCTGAATTTATTTGATCTTCTCATTGACAAAAATATAAAAAATCTAGGGGTGCTAATTGAATCTGCAGATGACAAAAGGTGAGAAACAGATGCCATAAGGGAAAGAGCAGTATCATTCAAGAAGTGTGATCTTCAGGATTGAAATTACAAAAATCAGACAGATTCTGCCAGTATTAAATAGAATGCCAGTACCTGGGGACTTACATAAAGTTCTGCTGAAATCTGAGGGCTATTAATGACATAGGATGTATTCATGCTGTGGCCCAAGGCACCAAAAACTCTTCTTGGTTACTTCTGATGCAGCTCTGGTCACCTGGTCCTGAGCAAGCAAGATGCACCAATATAAAGTGCAGCAATGAGGAGGAAGACTATGAGAGAGGTCAAGGAAAATAAAAATCTTTACAGAATAATATTAAAAGGAGCTGGTGTGGCAACCCAAGCAAGAGGACAGCTGAACAAGAGACAAAGCTGCTTTTGCATAGGTATATTGGAAGGAAACCCCAAGCAGGAATGCTGTTTGGGCTAATGAACAAACTGCTGCAAGTACAAATGGTACAGACTGGCTTTGCATATACAGAGGTTGCAAATAACAGATTTCTAATCATTAAAGGAGTGAGTTGCCAAGCCAATTTATCTATCAGAGTGAGGAAAGCAATTGGCCAAAATGGGAGCCATTTATCCCATAGTTGCCTTAGAAAGTAAACAAAAGGATTTGATAATCCAGAAACTCCTGTCCAATTGTATTTTCATTTTCCTGCCATGGTAATGCAGTGATGAGAAATATGGTTTCATTTCAATGCCGTAGAGTATTTGTGATATATAAATGTCTGAGTTCATGTCTAAACATTTGGTCCCAGAAAAGAAAATGTGAAACACCTCCAGTTAAAAGCTGGAACTCTCTTATATACACACTTGGATCAATATAAGAATATTTCACCCTAAACTGAACTAAACAGCAGCAACTTGTTGTCAGGACACATTAAACAGTGACAAAGATCTAGTTTGTGCATCAGCTGTATATGTGTTTCTTACTGACTCTATACTTACTAAAAGCTAAAATAGCCCAGTGTGAAACGGAAGCTGTCAGGTGGTTTATGCCCAAAATTCAAATCAACCTTGAAGTTTGTACAGAATGTCCTCCACATTTAAGCTCCATGTATTTTAAGTTCATAGCCTGCTTGTTGAGGTAGAACATCAACTGGAAATAAAATACTGCATGTATTTTTTATTCTGCTACTGCAATAGCTGCAGAAGGTACCTTGATTAACTATAAAAATCTACCCTGACATCATCAGTGTAAAAAGGAAAGCAAAGAGGAATTACATGCATTTCTAAACAGCATCTGACACCACGAATTCTCTGCATGGGAAGAAACCCCAAGGGATGTTTGTGGCACAAAGATCCTGAATCAGTACTGACGACACAAGCCCTGGGACTGGAAGGAGCTGTGGCACACTGACGTTGTGAGCCAATTCTCCACAAAACCAGACAGAGTTATACACCTCTACACAGTGCCACACTAATACAGAATCACCCTGGGTTAGTGTGAGCTGATACTCAGAGGTACCTCTGAAGATGTAGGGATTTTGCAACTGATCTTCAGTTGGAGAGGGAAATGTGCCTACTAAGTTCATAAAAAGGAAGTTCTGCACTTGGATTCACCTTCCATTCATTTGAAATATATAGTCCAAGTTATCATCCTCAGGGTCTGCTTGTCTGATTAGGAAAAAAAACTTCTTGGAAGATTGCTCAATCACTGTCCACAAGAGAGGAAGTAGAAGTCTCACTGGTGACTTGCCAGGCAAACCAATCCCTTTTTCATACTGCAAACGTTTCTTGGGAAAGTTGTTACCATCAAACTTCCATTTTACCTTTATGCTGAAAAAGCAGTTTTCTGTACCTGCTTTGGGAGCTTTGGGAAGGTCTGGATTCAGTTAAGCTGTTAGTGAGAAGCAGAAACAAAATCCTGTTGTCCCTACAGCAAAGAGTCCTAGGTCAGGGCAGAGGCAGACTGCAAAGAAAATTTCTAGCATAGCATTTTTTATGTTCTGTTTAAAACAGCAATATTATTTTCTGTCTTGCTTCAGACTTGCCAAGGAAACAGCGAGAAAAAGAGAGAGAATGAAAAAAACCCCACCAACCCCCCAAAGTTTTAACAAGGGAAAGCCATCCTTGATGGATAAATTTAGGGACAAACTAAATGAAGAACAGAGGTACCTAGAGGCAGAATTTCTGCAATTAAAGGTAAAGGCAAGAGCAGAAAATACAGACAGAAGAAATGAGCATTTTTGAAATGGAAATCTTTTTTTATCACCCATATTCTGAGACAAATTAACAGACACTTGGTTTCTACTTCATTGCAATGCTGAGTTAATCAACTGTGCCTAAGTCACCTTCAGCAATTCCGAGTACACAGATCAGGAGAAGAACACTCGTTCTCCCTCCTCTTGGAACTGTGCACCGTAAATAGGAAATGCAGATTCAGAGGGAAATCCTGACAGTGATTAAATGTGTAAGTTCCACACTTTGTAGTAGGGAGCTGTTGATGTAAATGGTGTTGGGAGCAATGCTGCATTTCCTGTACAAAAGGCTCAGTGCACAAGTCCATGTCTGAAATTAAACCAGAACAGGTTCTGTTCACAGTGTAAGGTTGGGAACATTCACTGAACAAGCCAGCATCAAGAGTAACAAGGATAAGGAAGCATTAACATTCCTAAGAATCCAATTTACAACTATTTTAAAGCCATTTTACTTTAACAGAGCAGTCCAAGGGGCCTTTAATGTAAACAAGGCCGTGTATCTCAGACACTGTTTCAGCTCATGCATCTGTACAATAATAAATACTTAATTACCTCCAGGGTTGTTTTGGGGCCTAATTAATAATGTGAGTAAAGTGCTCTGAGATCCCTTGGATGAAAGATAGCACAAAAGAGCGAAGTACAAAATATGTTCTGTGAAACATAATGTTTTAGAAACCAAAATAAAGCAAAGCCAAGGACACCAAACCAGCCATGACTTCCTTGCCAGTTTTCATATCCTGTTGCCTTCTCCACTGTGTTCTCCTGTTAACTCAGACTTACATGGCTGAACAGCCAGGTCTAGCACAGTTGGACATTGTCACCTCAGAGGACAGAGCAGCAGAGGTGCAGCCAAGCCTGCAAGCACTGCATGGGAAGCTCACCCTTCAGCATTGCACAAGGCTTTGGCGTCGTTGCTCTGCATGTTCTCACGTACTCGTGCACACTCTCCAAGAGAAAGAGCCCAGTGCCCTGGGCTGACACCTGCCTTGGCCCTCCTGCTGCCCTCAGAGGAGGAGAGATGTGTTCTCTCTCCGCTGGAATCTGTTGGAGGGGAAGTGCCCTCCCTAACCTTTAGCAAGGGCAGAAAGTCTCCCTTTCATATCCAAGTATGGTTTGCTTCCCCATCCCTCAGTTTCTTTGCTGCTGTTCTCACAATTTGAATTAGTAACTATTTTTATGACCTCTTTTCTCATAAATGTAGCAACCTTAAGGTATTTTCCAAACATTCTTAAAATTAAAAGATGATTTAATTTTAGGAAACAAACTATATCACAGGAACATAGGAAGACAGACAATTGTGGATCGCTAAGGCCAGGATGTCTGTCTATCTACCTAGCAATCCATCCATCAAAAAATTACAGCTCCATAGAAGACTGAATAGTAAATTAAAAAGAACAAAAATAAAACAAAACAAACAAAAAAACCCACCACCTTTTTTTTTTGCATTTTAAAAAATGTACCTATCTATAGTCTCATTTGTATAAAAACAGTCCCAGTTATAAATGATCCCTATCAGCCCCTGTTACAAAGTACATCACTGTGATTCAGCAGAGGTGAAGGGAACAGGGAGTACCAGGCAAGAGACTGTGCAGAGAGGTTTTACATCACACTGCCAAGGTCAGCCCCGCCGGGTTCTGTTCTGGCAGTGCTGATGCCATGTCTACATGGGGAAAGATAAGCAGGAAAGCAAACCAGAATTAATTAGAGAGTGTATTTTTAAGAATCTTCAGTATGGCCTGGAGTTCACGTGGGTACTGTCATTCAGAAATGAAGCTTTAGTTTAAGTAAAGCAAAATGAAATTTACAACGATCATTTGTTTCTGTTGAGAATATCATAGAAAGGGATACTTAAAATAAATGTCTGAATATTGTAGTAAATTAACTCAATTTTGCTTAAGTGCCCCTGTCTAGACATGGTTTTAACTTACACCCATGTAGTAAGCTTGTAGAACAAAGTGTCTTTTTAAATCTTTCTATATATTTCTTCACCTTTGAATAACATCAGGAAAAGAAAGAAGTACAGTCATGTTCAATGACCATTGAGGAGGTCAGATTTTTAACAGAGGCCTGTAATTTTGTAGGTGAAATTCTCTGTTGCCAATTGTATTAAAATATTTTGACTCTTCAACTAAGTGTGGATTTAACTAACCAGAAAAAAACACAGCTGCCCAGACAGTAAAACCTGAGTCACTGAAAAAGGCAACTTGTGAGTCTGCTCTGTATATCAGAACAACTGCAGTGCTTCTGCTAAACAAGGTGCTCTTTTGTGAGAATGGACAGAACTCACCAGCCATCAACACCAACTGCATATCACAAGATAAGGCTGTGTTAAAGATTTCACACTGGGCTGCTGCTTAAATTATATGGGCTTGGCCACTTAATGGCTTTGTGACCCTTTTTGTAAGGCAAATATGCTTTCTTGCCAATAAGCATTTATTTGTGGTGGTATAAAATAAAGCAGGAGCACGGAAGGGTGAGGGGTGAGAAGGGTGGAGGAGCAGGACTTGCAGGGGGCAGAGCCCCCAGCACACCCAGGAACACTCCTGGAGGAAAAGGCTGCTGCCAGACTGATGATGCCACACATTTAAGACCAGCCTCAGCCAGACACACCTTTTGGAAGCTAACACAATAAAAAGAAACTTTGTGGAGCCATTCCTGAGTTTTGAAGAAACTGTTTCACAATGCAGAGCAGGTGCAGGATACTTTAAGGAGCAATGGTGAAGTGTTAAGCTTTGCTAGCCTTAAAAGATGAAGTATTCTTAATTTTTTTGGTATGGGCTGAGTAGGAAAGCTTTTCTCTTGCCAGCAGTCTGATCCCATACCTAGTAAGGTTCACTGGGCAGTTTATATATTCATAGTGAATGATCTTTTATAAAGAAAAACTCTTGTGTTCTCATTTACACTGATTAGAATGAGAAATAAATGTATTATGAAGTTAATGCAGAACTCTGGACAAGTGTGTGGAATATAATTTATTTTCTCCTAAGACAAAAATGTTTAAGACACATGTGGTGCTAGGAGACTGAATCTTAATGTAATATACTATATGTTGGCTAGACAACCAAAGAAAAGAATGGAAAGAAAGGAATAAAGAGAATGATCCTTGTGGAAGCAAGGTCATTAGGTATGATCAATGTCCATTTGGATAAGTCACAGATGCCCCAATGCTCGTGTGAATTCATCTGAGTGGTTTAAAAGACACTTGAAGATCAATACCTGAACACTCTGTTAAGTGCTTAAGTGGCTGTAAGGGGTGTGCATGCTGTTCTCAAGCATTTGACATGGTAAACAGGCAAAAAATTGCTTCATTGATGTCACCAGGAAGTGGTGGACAGTTATTTTACCTATGGTTTCTTTTGGTTATTGAGAGGAAATGATTAAACCTGTAAAAATCTGAGATCAAGAAATGGCACAGGACTACATCACCTGGTGCAGAGGGTGTTAAATTATTGAGCAGTGGAGTTGTCAGAGAGGTTTTGTGTTAACTGCAAGGGAGCCATGCCATTACTATTTTGTGAAAATTTTTGAGTAAAACTGGTCTGTGTATTTATTTACCTTAGGCTATTTCTGTCACTCACCACAACTGCAGTGACATGAATTTTCTTTTCATCAGAAAAAGAAAGCAAACTCACAACATGGCAATTTTTGGCAAGCTTAACCAACTACAAGAGAAGCTTTTCTTGTCACATTTCCAGGTCTTTCCATAGTGTTATCTGTATGGTAGATGATAACAGCATGTGGCACATACAGCTGCATCATACAAACAAAAGTGCACACAGTAGGAATTGTACATTGGAAATTTTCAGTGGAAAGCTCTTTCTATTCAATTAGGCTGTGAAAAAGAAGCTTCTTTCATTTTCAGCTTCACAGAGGTATAACTGTAATATCTTTAGAGATCTGGACTTAATTTATAGTGTGGATCATTAGCTGTAACATACCTCATAGGCACCATTGATTCTTGTTGCAGCAAGACTTTCTTTAATTCTATTTGTTACATTGTAAACGTTAAACAAATTGAAATGGAATCCCCAAATTATTTCTTTTGGTAACAGAAAAATAAATATTTTTGCCAGTCAGTGCACAGGCTCTGAGTTTAGCTTGGCTGTACTGCTCCTTGAAGTAGTGTAAGTTGAATGATGAAGGATTTTCTCTTGCAGTTGTAATTCAGACATGAATGTGCCTGGATGAGTGCTGTGCATGTGAGTGTGGAAGCAGTGCCCCTCCACGAGGAATGTCCTTCGTGTGCACACAGGTGCCTCTGGCCTCAGGTGTTTGCCCCACTGGGGGCTTAGATGTGGGTGAAGGTGAGGCTTCCACTGCCCATCACACAGCCCTGCACACTGAAATCCTTGTGGTGTTTCAGGTGCTGCTGCTGAAGGGGTCCTGAATGCAGGTTCTAGTGGGTGTTGTGGTGGCTGCTGGTAAGACACAGACACTTGTCACTGATGCCTGCACCAAATTTTAAATACAACTATTTAAAATATACCACATGCCAACAGGAAGCAGATCTCTAGGATGTCTTGATGGGCTGTGTTTTAAGATCATGTCTTTTACTTTTGGTGTAGAAGCAAATATTCTTAAAAGTAAATCTTAGAAATTTAATTAACCTTTATGAAAAGAATAACAAGCAAAAAAGAGAAAAAACTAAAAATCCTAAACCTTACACTCCCAGAAAAACTCACAGCTGAAGTATTATAAACATTTACAAAAAATAAATTCAACATCATCTTCTTAGGATGACTGTTTCATTCCACATAAAAATGAAGAAGTCTCATCTGTCATACGAAGAAGACACCGAAAGAAGCTGATCCCATGCAAGGTTAACTGAGGGGGCTTGTGGATTCTATGGGCACTAAGCACATGAAAGTGAACTTGTGCAAGAGTTTACAGTGCAAAAATTAACTGACAAACTAATGCAAAATATTCCCAAGGGCACAGAAGGGCTGCCAGCACTGAGCTGTATATCATGAGCACTTCCATATTTCAGTATGAAACTTCATCGTATTTCTCTCCTTCATTTTTTGTAGGCTGTTGTAGATGTTCCCTAGAGGTGTCAAATAGAGCTCCACTCCACTGCCAGCTTCCATGTATATAGTATGCCACTTCTGCCATGATTAATGTTCAAATTCCTAAAAGTAAATGCATTTCTCTACTTCACATTCTATAGCAGGAGATAATATTTTAAAGGATGGCAGTCCTAGTTGTTTGCAGTTACTAAATGCATTAATCTTTATTTTAAAGGAAGGATTGAAATTTAATAATGGTGCATAGTGGGAACTGAGAGATTTATTTACTTTGTTAGAAATGATTTATGGAAGTCTTGTTATGGGAGAGAAACAGACTGCAGCTGAAGGTGAATTATTGTTCACGGTTTAACCACATGACATCTTAAGCACATGTTAAAATATAAATGACAGCTTTAAGGTTCTGATGGAAAGAAACATAGTTGAGGTTGTCAAATCAGCTGGGAACATGTCAGTAATGTAAGTCTCTCCTGAAGCTCAGACTAAAGCAAAACTTTTCTTTAGCACTAATTCAATGACTGTTCTTCCTTTTTTCCATCTGTTATAACATGGGAAACTTCTAAGTTTCTAACCAGGACTTTAGGACGGATATATTTAGATGAAATACTTCAAAAGAATTCTAGATCCATGATTGCTGGAGCAAGCCAGCACTTGGGGAGTGCTGAAATTCAGACCTGAGAAGATTATTTCCGGGGCTACCTGCTATACACCTCGAGCATTAAAGACAGTTCTGTTACCATTTCTTATTAAGTAAAGACTGAAACTGGAGAAACTCCTAGAAGTGAAACGTACGCAAACAGAGCACAATGTCAAAGGCAGCAGGTATCTAAGAACATCCCAAGCACCAGCAGTTCCCAAGACTGGCAGTCTGTACCTCTGGGAAGCAAGCAGTAGGGTTGCCAGTGAAGTGAAGTGACGAGGAGGAATCTCCAAGGGCCGGAGCAGATCAGAGTGGGACAGCTGAGGGCTGTTGTGCAACAGGAGAAGAGAAGAGTGGTGCAGTGCAGACACTGCTGAGCCAGGCATTAGTCTGTGACCTTACAGGGATTTCACTTGTTTCCTGGCATTTGCCGATAGAACTTCATGTTGCTTCCTGATTAATTAAGGTCTTAAATAATTAATTGACTTTCCATGTAATTATTATTATCTTATAATAGTATCTCATCTATGCTTTTGAGCGAGAACAGGTATGGCAGAAAGTCCAGGAATGTTCATTCTTGCCATTTGCAGCTGAAAACAGCAGCGCTCCTGCTCCTGATGAGCACACAGCCATCACAACTGTCCAGAGCAGCTCGATGCCATCCGTTGTCCACTGTTCTCTTGGAGGGAAGGATCCCACCTGCCTTTTCCTTCCTTTCAGTGGGAAGTGGGAATTTATTGCAACGCGGTGTTTCCTGGCGATGTGCCAGGTAAAGCAAGGCTCCACACAGCACGTGAGCCTTTGCTTCTGCTCCTTTGCTTACAGAGCTTGTTCTCAGGTGCTGAAAACCGACAGAAAGGCAGAAAGGTGAACAAAGCTGTTGTTGCCATTATTGTTCAATGACTTGGAAAGGACAGCAGAGGGAGTTTTGTCATCTTAAAGTGTACTCGTGCTATCTGGCCTGCTGATATGTGTTTTAGATTAGCTGCTTGTAAGGGTGAAGAAATCCTTAACTGAACATTTTTTTCAGAGAATATGAGTATTAAGAGATGTAGGTGCTGGAGCATGGAAGGCAGAAAAAAAAAATTCCAGACAAGCCTCTGTAATGTATGTGAAGTTTGCAAGTCAAGAGCACAGATTGTGTTTTGAATAATGCATTTTGTATAGAAAGTGCTCTAAATAACTCAGCAGAGAACACAGTGTGTAAGTAAGACAATTAAGCAGTTTTACCAATTAAGCTATGGTCTACCTAAAGATGAGAGTCATTATTTACAGCTGAGATTGAACACTGGTAATATTTCTGAAACAACAAATTTAAAGGGGACTGGAAGAAACCTACTTCCTTTAGTGCATGTAAAAAGTAGATCAGCCTTGGTTATGAAATAAACAATAGGCCAAAATAGTCTAACCTAGATAAATACAACGTGTTCATATCCAAGGATCCTTCTGTGTGAGCGGCCTAATTACATTTTATGAATCCCAGGGAAATCAAATGGGAGCTGCACTCAGCCTCTTTGAAAGTTGTATCATTTTTATTTAGGGTGCCTAAGATGATAATTCTACACTATGAAGAGAGCTTCAGGATTGGCATCTGGAGGGAGTGGGGCCAGGCCAACCAATAGCGACGGAGCTGGGACAGGACTTCAGAAAGACACTATTTCTGTCCTCTTGTGACTGCAAAGGTGTGATTTAGAAATCAAAGATATCTTCTACTTTTATTGCTAAATATAGACCCAGCAGAAAAGAAAGCTTAGAGAGACGAAGTCTCAGCTATTTACTATTTAAGTGATGATCAGAAGGGGTAAACGTGCTCTGGCAAAGCTTAGCCAAAGTGCAAGGGAATGGCAAGACAGGACTGCAAGGCAGAGCCCAGGAATTCTTAAGGAGACAGAGAGAGTGGGGGTCTGCCTCTTATCACTTTAGCTGGAGAAGAAACAGTGCTGAAGACAAGTTAGGAAGAAAGCCTGAGATATTTACTCAGTCACTACTAAGTACCTGCTGAGTTTAATGGTTTAAAAAACATAACTTTGTGTTTGTCATATAACTACTGTATGACTGCACACAGCTGGGCACATTTTACCCCACACCACTGCCACTACCACGTCTTTAAATAGAGAAGATGAAGCACTGAACAATTCATATAAAACGTAAAATTATGAAATTAAATAATGAATTCTCACTTTTCAAAGTATATCCTTTATAATTTGCTGGACTTCTTCCATTTCCTATTCTGTTTTCTTGTCCAAGCTAACTCAGTTTTGGAGATCTTTGGATTTTGACACAAAACCCTCTTAAACAAAAAAAAATTCCAACCAAGTTCATAATCAGGATACCCAAAAGATAGATGAAATTCACCAAATACTGAGCTTTAGAGGGATGTACAGTTTCAGCAAATGTAAACTATCATATGCCCAGACTACCTTTCATGGTTTACACAGTGGCAAAAACTAGAAATAAACTAGTGAAAATAAACTAGTTTGAAATGCTTGAGAACACCTGCCCTGGGACTCTTCCTGAGCTATAATTATTGTTTTGAGATTGATTAACTTGAAGTAGAGTCCCAGATATAGGAGTCCTTGTTGTCTTACGGACCTTTTGTTCTATTCTGCCAATGCAGAATAGAAAATCCACGTAACCAAAGGGAGGAAGATTGTTTCTGCTGAGAAATTATTGCTTCTTTCTTCCTGTGACTGTGAAGGAATATAGTGGAAGAAGAAGAGGCATATCCACAGTGTCCCTGTGGCCTATGGATCACAGACTGCCTCTCGAAGGATGTTGACAGAAACTTCAAGTTACAGTTACTGTCAGATTGCCAAGACACTGAAGGGCTTCACTGGCAGTAGCAAACTTCTGTTTGCACCATCCTAAATTTCAATGGAATTAAGAAAATAATACTCTCAATATCAGAAGGGAGCTGAGTCCCTCTTTCATTCAGATCCTTGTTTTATATAGTATTATTGTAAATATTTACTATTCATATGTTAATAGCTACCTTGCTAAAATATGCCTCTCTGTTAAAGAGGAGTACAGGAATTTTTTGTATAGCAAATATCACAGAATCATAGAATGGTTTGGGCTGGGACCCTCTGAGTTGCAAGTCCTCTGCTATGGGGGATCTTTCGTTCTTAGTGGAGGTACACTGGTGAAATACAAAAAAAATGTATTCCAGTGGAATTTACTTAAACAGTCCTGAATGGAGGATGTAAATCCTTTTAGCCAGCTCACAATTTAAGAGACTTCAAAAGGTAGTCTTTGAAGTTCGGAAAAGACCTTTGAAGTGGCTGCATATGCAAAAAAGAAATTAGTGTATAGCACAAAGTACTGAACTTCATTAAGTGCTTTTGTCAATTAGAAAATACAGCAGATTTTGCATAGCAAAAGAAGAAAATTAGGGCATCCTATTAACAAAGGCTTTGGCTATGTCCTGACAGAGGCTCTGAAGTTACCTAATGGCTGAAAACTAACAGGCAAGCCTGGGGGGATACACAGGCTGGACACACCTCTTCCCTTTGGAGATGACCGTAGCTCTCTGATAAGGATAATAATTTGTGTTCTCAGGAGTGTGGGATGTGCTCCTGCCCAAGGGACAGAGCTGCAGCTTCACAGTGCCCTGTGTGGTTCCCTTTTCTGCATTTCCTTAGATCAGGGCAGCATCTGCAGCATCTGACACAAACACTTTGAGCCATGAACTGTATCTGTGGTCATGCTCTGATAAATCTGAAAGCCTGAGCTGCTTTCACCTTCATTAATTCCCTCTTTAGGCAGGAGATGTACTTGGAGGTGCATTATGTTCTGCATTTCATTGGACACATCTTTTTTCTCCTTTGTAAATAAACACCAGTAGGTTCAAAGGCCCCTTATCCTTTAGGTTCCAACAAATGGATTGGTGAAGGAGTGCTGGTCACATCCGAGATGGAAAGTGGCCCCTGCCGTGGCACAGATACACGGGTAGCAGGACTGGATGTCTCAAGGAGCAATGGTAGGGACAGCTGCCGGGATAAGTGTGTGCACAAACGTGTTCCATCTGCTCATCCTGGTCAGCAAAGTCACTGTCAGCTCTCAGTACGTGAGGGACATCACCCTGCCCAGGGGCCTGCTGAAATGTGGGACAGTTGCAGGCCCAAGCCTCAATAAATCCTCTCGCAGTGAGCTTTTGTCCCTTGCAGAGGGCACCTGACAGTCCTTGCTGTTCTGACTCCGTCAGTCATAATAACTCTGGGGGAAGAGGCAGAACAACCTTCCTTCAGGAAACCTTCAAAACAGAACACAATTTACATCAACAATTTCCATCTATAAGTCATTGGCAGCTGTGAATACACGAGTGGCTGATGAATGTTATGTTGAACTGGGAAACTTTCCCAACCTGGTGTTTCTGCCTGCTTGATCAAAGCACTGAAGTTTTGTGTTTGGGCTGCCTTGGTCTGCTGGTTTTACAGCTTCTAATCCTTTCTCCCTTAAGACAGAGTGACTAAACAAGGCACGTGTTTTGATGAAACTGCTTCTATCAAAAGAGAGGGATAAGAATGCTGTTACTGTTGATGTCTGCATTGTATTCCTCTAGCAACTACGTGCTCGTGGCTGGGAGCTATCACAGGGAGTGTAACCCAGGCATAAGAAAGAGACAACAGATGGATTCAGGAAACAAATGGGGAGTCAAATATCACAGTGAGACAATATTTGATGAAAAGAGAAGGAGAGGTCAAAGCATCCCAGCTGCATAATCATCAAAACTTTTTGTCATCATACGGGAAAATGGCTCTAGGAAGGGATATGAAGGCAGACAACAATTAGCTCTGTGAATGCTGATAAGCAACTCATGTTAAGCATGAAGATCTGTGTTTGAAAACATAACAGATGAGTTATCAGGCTGATGTCACTGGAACAGGAGAGGTTGGGAGCTGATGTATCTAGAACATCAGCGCTGACAGGTGAGACAAAGATACAGCATAAAAATTATGTGATACATGTTGGAACATTTTAAGGTTTTCCCAGGTGGGATCCCTTGATAAATAAAGAAAAAAGTGTGAAACATCAGTTCTAAACAGGGTAAAACAACACCATGGACAGGAATAATACCTTGTGCTAGCACTGAAATAGGGAAAATGCTCCTGATAAAATGAGTACAGATACTTCAAATGAATTTCTTGCTCAGATAAGAATATCTTTTAGAGGGTAGCCAACATCTATGGAACACTTGTTTCGTCTGTCATAATACTTTAGGTTACAGCTAAGAATAGAATTGGCAGCCTGAAAGGAAACAATAAAACAAATGGTGTATTTTTATGGTACTTTACTCCAGACAAGAGCAAAAGGCACTAAATGCTCACACAATAAAAAACGATGCCAACAATTTCAAACTGTTAGCTCAGATTAGTCTATGCAGGTTTGAGTCCATGGTAGAGGCAGAACTTGGAAAAGTCAGATACAGAGGTCTAAAAATCTGTAGCTGGAAACTGAGATAGCAGAGGGTCCTCTCGTTGTAGGCACATCTTCATCCCTGCTATTTGGAGATGAAACCCAAAATTCATGAAAGCATCAAGCTACGAGGTTGTGCAACAGCCAGCAGAGGCTTTTGGGCAATTGCCTACCACATAAGCCTTAACATCACCCACAATTAGACACCATCTTATAAAGACACCATCTTATCTTTATCAAATAAAGATCAGATAAAGAAGACATTGGAAAGTAAAATGAAAATAAATTGGTATCAATTTTTTAATCGTTCAACACTTCTACGTCTAGAAGGAATACTCATGTGACTTTGGGCAGTATAGTTTAATGCATAATTTTGTAGAAAATAGGAAGCTAGCCTGCCCAATGAAAAAGAGATTTAGCTATGACTTAAATAAACTTTGACTTATAGGGCCGGAATTTCAGTAAATGTGAACAGTTTCAGCTTTGGTGACTTCATACGTCCTATGCTCCTTTGCCAATGGAGCAAAAATGAGTTACACTTGCTGAAGATCTCACCTGCACTGTTCTGAATGATTTGGAGGAGTCAGAAGTGTAAATGCTCAGTGTTTAAATTTGCCCAATGGCAACAAATGGGTATTTAGATCTTTCCAGGCGCTTGGATCACAGAGAACATCATTTGAAGGACATGGATGATACGTTTTCAGTAATTGCCATCTATTTTCAATCTGTCTCTCTCCATTTAGTTCTTTTTTATTGCTTCCTCCTCCTCCTGTCAATCCCTCCCTCAGCCTCAGGGACCTTTATATTTCTCTCCTTGGCTGGCCCCCTTTAATAAGGCCATGCCTGGTTATTTTATTACTCCCCAAGTAGTCCCCTGTGTTTGGGAGCATCTACTCTGCAAATCTGACTGCATCTTCCCAAGCCAAAACATGAAAGTCTTTGGGCAGGATTTGTTCTGAAGGAGGTTAAGAGGCACAGTTGGACTGACCATCAGCTGACTGTCTGAAAAGCAGCCATTCCTGATGTCACCCAGGGGCAACCAGAAAGGAGTTTCTGTGCAAAAATCTCCATTTTCATCCTGGGGGTTTTTATAAGCTTTTGCATGTAGATTTCTCGATTCTTGAGATATATCAGTTGTAGCTGTTCATATTACTCCACATTTAGAAAATTATAAGAAGTTAAAGTCAAGTCCTACTTGCATTTAAGTTATAGCAGATATGTCACTGACTAACAACTGCAATATCAGACCCTGGAATATTATTTTTGGTCAACCTGTATGCACTTTTTTTGTAAATGTACACAATGCATAACAGTTTCACTGAAATTGCTTTATGTTTTATGCAGTCAGATTATGTATCTCTGCTCAGTGTCTCCAATTTTCAGGTCAGCTATGTCTACTTTTTGACTTTCTAAGCTTGCTGAATCATTGCAATGCCTGAGTCATGCTTGGCATTACTGTGTTATATTGTCAGATGTGATAAAAGAAAAATACCATTTATCATAAACAAAGATTTTCAAATCTATCAAATGCAAGTAATGATTATGTATTCTCAGGAATATTGCTTTAGACAAGAAACAAAGAGATTTCCTGATTCTTATAAAAGAGTGTAAACTCAACCCAAGTAACTGATACATTTGTAAGCACTAATCCCCCATTTATCTTTCCACATTGTAGACAGGAGCATTTGAGCTCCCATGTGTTTTATGAGGAAGTGAGAGTGTGACCTGGTATCCTGGGGCACACCTTTTCCAGCTCTTACAGAACTATGTATGTTTAAGGTCACCTTTTATCCTAAAGGTGACTGCCTGAGTGTAGTGAAGGAAGGGAGTGTGACTTCTCTACAAACCCAAAAAATAAATGAGATTATTTTACACAATTGTCATGCCTGAAATATGGCATTTCCTTGTGACAGGACAGAAAAAACAGTCCTTGAGAGATAAAAGGGAGATGTAAAAAAACCTTACAATGCATTGGATGGTTCCCATATCTTTAATTCCTTCCTGTTCAACTTTAATTTCAATCCCTTATTATTTTTTGAATTTTGCTATTCAGACCAATATACAAATCCGGCACAAATCAAGCCAGTTCTCTAATTCATAACAGAGTCATAAGAACTCTTGTAGAATTTAAAAATTGCACTGAAGAAATATATTCATCCATTTCTAAGAAAGACACACAGGAACAACTGCTTGCATCCATCGGGAAGTCCAGTATGGGAGAGAGATTTTATTATTTTTTAGGAGGACCCCTGGCTTATGTCAGATATCCCAGCCCCATTTGCATTACTCAGCAGTGTTCCCCATGCCCACAGCACTGTTGATCTGTACAGTCTGTGCCACAGCCCGTGCCACAGCCCTGCTGTGCCAGCCTTGCAGGGGTGGCTGCAAATGTGGGAGTCGCTGCCCAGGCCTCACCCTCCTGACAGGCACCCGCAGCCCATCTCCCCTCCCAGCCTTCAACAGGCTGCTGCACTTCTCAAGGATCATGTATGACACAAGAGGGGTGAAAAGGACCTGGGTAATGAGATTCCTCAGGAACAAGAGAAAAAGAGAATTTGCTTTCCTCCCAGCAGTCAGATAGGTTAAACTCAGGCTTACTGGGACAACACAGCACTGAATGGGTTAAAAGTTTCCTTCCTGCACCCCCAGATTCTCTGCTATTGCCTCAGCAGATGTATTTAGCCACCCTCACCTGAAAAGCTGAATGAATTGTTAGCACTAGGAAAACACAGAGAACACAACGCGTGGCTGTGTGATTAAATATTATCTTATAATGCATTCAGTGATCTAACCAGATAAAGGGTACTTCTTCATTTCTGCATGCTTGGTTTTTCAGCCTTAATCATCTTTTAATATCTTTGTCTGTAGCCTTTTCTGAAGCAAAATGTCCTAGTGAGTGATAATTGTCAAAGTGAGGATGGTATTATAAACATGTATAAGGTGAGCTCACAGGACTGTGTCCTGTACTTGCTGGTCACAGTCAGTGCTTCCCTATTGTGCCAAAAAGAGCTTGATATTTACGCTATTCCTAAATTGTTCTTGCCTTTCTACCAATAGACAACCAATTCTTATGAACCAGGAGAATGTTTTCAGCCTCATGCTTCTAAGAAGTATTTCCAAGAAACACATTTAGTCACAGCCTTGTGTGCAGCCCCAAGTGATGGTTGTAGCAGAAATCCTGAGCAAGCTTCTCAGACTTTGACTAATTGCTGACTGCTGACTGCTCACTTTGTGAAGCCAGAGCTGAGCTACAAACACACACACAGCTCTGCAGGGATATGAATCAGAGCAGGAGCAATTAGTTTAAAAAAATAATCAGAAGCGGATAAAAATAAAACACATGATATTTTTTGAACCTAATTGTCCAAAATTATGCATCTTCAATCTTTGCCCTGTATTTAGTCACTCGTAGAAAGAAATATGCATCAATTTTCTTTGTGAGAACAGGCACTTGTGTCTAGAGTCTTGATTTGCACGTGTTAGTTAAGGTTTGTATGTTGAAAATAGAAAATGTCATGTGAACACTTGGGGTACAGACTGTGATTTTTAGCTACCATTACGATCATAAATTTCTGAAGTTGAACATAAGATGTGATAAAGAGCACAAAAATAAACACCAAAATATCCATGAAAAAACACGCATCTCTCTTGGAAAAGAGAGAGGATAAGGACACAAGAAATCCATGTGACAGCTCGGTGCAGGACCGCAAAGAAAGCAGAACACCTCATCAACTGAAACACAGTTAAAGCCTGTTTTAGATGGCAGCTGAACCCTTTGCTGCTACACACAAACCCAGATAATATTAACAAGGCCCCAACAGACCCTTGTTCTCTGTGGCTCAGGGAAACTCTTGCAGAGCAATAAGGTGAAGTCGGGCAGGGCAGAGAGCTGGGCTGGAGGACGCAGCGGCAGCAAGGACACCGGTGAAGCCCTGCAGCTGCAGCCAAGGCTCCTGGAAAGCTGTGCTGGGAGGAGCTGGGAGTGCTGGGAGAGCTGTGCTGGGAGGAGCTGGGAGTGCTGGGAGGAGCTGGGAGTGCTGGGAGGAGCTGGGAGTGCTGGGGGCCGGGAGGCAGAGTGGGAGCAGCAGGCAGCTCCCAGTGCCCCAGCCCCTCTGGGCAGGGCGTCCCCAGTGACTTCTGGCCTTGGCTCAGCACTTGGCAGCCCCCAGCAGGAACAGCACCCACCCAATGTACCGAACACTGCACGATGGGAAACAAATCTGCCGTTCCCAGAACAAAAAGAGAAAAAAAGAAAACAAACCAGAAAGCTTGAAAGCTGCAAAATATGAAAGTGTTATTTGAGACACGAACATTAATCCCTCAAGGTATTTTCCTACTTCATCCTCCTTTCCCTTACTTTTCCTCAGACTTTCAGATGCTTTATGAAAAGGATGAAAAAAAAGATAAAAGTTCTATTTTGGGCTGAAAACTCCTTTCTTTCTCCCTGCCCCAGGATATATTTGATTCCAATAAGCTACATGAAAAATCTATTTGGAATTTTCTGATATTCTTTCTGTCCTGACCTATTATTGTATCCTCTTTCAACACTTTGTGAGGAGAGCAATGTAATAAGTGGATATTTGGAGGCTCCCTGCATGTATGGAGCTCAGATGCAGCTGCTAACCTGTAAAAATCAGTAAAAAAGTTGTTGCTCACAGCGAGGGATGAAGATTTTTTGGTTTGTTGGTTTTTTAGTTACATAAGGAGTATTCATACAAGGATAAAAATTATTTAACAAACATCAAGACTTCAATTTATAGACTGAGATCTTGTCTGACTGGGGGACAGAACAGAAGCAGCCAGAAATTCTCAACTTTTTAAACTGCAAGTTGGCAAATAAACCCATTACTAGCAGGTCTCCCAGCTACCTGGATTCTCATCCCAAGGCTTGTTCTAGGCTCTTGCTAATTCTTTGGGGTTTTTTCCTCACAGTATTATTCCCACAGTGCCTCTTCCCAAATGAAGGTCAGGAGTTAGTTTTGTTGTCTTCCGAAAGTGTTTGTCCTCAAACAAATACTCCCTGCCACCATCTCCAGTTATCATGAATAAAGATAAATTAAGCTGGCATGAGAGTGTAAGGAAGGACAAAAGTAATAAATAATGGAGCAGAAAATAAATATATTTAAGCACTGCAGTATGCAATAGGTTGAGGAAGATTTATTGCATTTTCTTAAAAAATATGCAGCTTTCTTAAAACAGGTGGGTGGCTACTGTCATCTGATTTTTCTATGCATTTCCAAATCAAGAAATACAAGTTTTGTGTCACTTGATACAAAAAAAATAAAATTTCCATTAAAAAATGTCTGTTTGTTTATTGAAATTGACTTTTCTAGTTCATTCTGTTCTTTGAAGTCTTCAAAATGAAAAAAAGAAAAGTGAAAAAAAGATATTTATTCTCCAAAGATCAGCATTTGGAACGGAAGTGCTTTGTATATGGATAAAACTGGTTTGCTGCATTTAGTTCTCCCAGCTAAGTGCAGGTCTGTCTGTGGCTCTTGCACTTCATTTCTCAGTGGCAGGGTTCTGCAGAACCATTCAAATCTCTCAACAGGAAATTCCCTGACCCCACTGGAGCATCACAGGAATTCTGTGCATAAAGGTTTTAAAGTTCACATGTTGGTATGGTTCTGTTTTGCCATTTTTAAGATTTTTTTTTTTTTTAGATCTATTTGAAGTCTTTGTAAGGCTAAATAAGAAATCTCCATTGGCATCTTGATTATTGTAGATCAGCTCATTCAGTTCTTGCCATATATATATGTATAACATGTATTACATAAACATGTATACACACCCATTCATGCAAATCCTTTCTAGAAATACTTGTGGGGAAATAACAGATCTCTTTAGGTTTTAACCCCTTTCAATTTTCTTTGCATTTTCATCAGCATTTGAAATGTTCCATTTTTTAAAAACCCTCTTTGAACTCACGCAAGGGGATTAGCTCTTTAAATTGAAATCACACATTAGGTGCCCGTGAATTAATTAGCAATGAAGGGAGTACCTTTCAAAGGGAATTAATTCCTTTCAACAGAAATCAAACTCCTTTAGAGCAGGGTTGGGTTTGGGGTTTTTTTTTTCTTCTCATATAATTTTTCTCTTTTTGGCTCTTGCAAGTACTCACCTACAACTTTTCCTAGTCAGCACACCTCAGTGGGGTAGGAAAGCCCTTTGCAGAGAGACTTGACAATTTATTACACTGCACCAAGCCAAGCTCCTGTTTGCAGAGGATTTACACATCTCTATGCAAGAGTCCCACAATTCTGAAAACATGTCTCTATATGTATACAGATTTTAGTCTATATTTTGAAGAAAACATTGTGGCTCAATGCACTTTGAAAACCCTCTTATTTACAGAATTTGCAATAAGGATTAATGTCTTATGAGTTCAATTAAAACTCAATTATTTCATTATCAAGTATTCAATGCTCAGCATATTACCACTTGGGAAGTGAAGTATTTCAGGTAAAGGGAGTCACAGAACGTGCAGGCACCAACTGCTGGGAATTGAATTATTAACAGGCTTGATCTGTAACATGCATGATTCAAAACCCTTTTTCCTTTCCCTCAAAGCACCAAGTTGGGCTTCCACCAAGAGCAGAGCCCTAAGTCTGTGTCCCACTTCAATAGTTTTTCCCTCAACAGCCCACAGAGGTTCACTGAACAGAGTGTTTGGGGCTTTGCCTTCCATGTACTTTCTAATCCATTCCACACTTCTGATTTCACTGTGGAGACCTGCAGGAAAGCAGTTTATCTAAACAGTGACATAATAGTCTATCCAGACTAGTCATAACAGCTCGTACTAATTTACATTAAAATGCGCATATGTATTTTAAATTACTTTTGACTAATCTTTCATGTCCTCAAATATTATTCTTATTTTTATTATTCATTTAGATATAAAATATTAATGGACTTTTTTTCCCCAAAGTGTCTGTGCTCAGAGCATCTCTACTCAGGTAAGGGATGACAGTAAGAAAAAAAATGTTAGTTCTAGTTTACTGAGCTTGAGGGGGTTTACAGGTCAAAGCAAGCACTTTTAAACTCAGTTAGAGACAGAGCTTTCAGGATCCGTGGTTGCTGCTAAGCTTTAAACCCAGGAAAAGACTGACTTTACTTCCAGCATTTCTGTGTAGCTGCTTCTTTAAACCTACTCCGGGTCCCCTGATCTTCCCTGAGCAGGGTGCTGGGGAGCTCACTGCAGTGNGTGTAGCTGCTTCTTTAAACCTACTCTGGGTCCCCTGAGCAGGATGCTGGGGAGCTCACTGCAGTATTTACTGAAGGGTGGCTGAGCTGCTGAGCTTTCTCACCAATGCTGGATCAGCTGAAGCTGAATCTCCACTGCACAGCTTCCCAGCACTTTCCCAGATGGGTTTTGCTTCCCAGCACTTTTCCAGCCGGGAGCAAAACCCGGGTATAAGGCAGGTCCATCATGACCATGCCCAGGTAATTCCACTGCAAGTGGGCTCCTGACACGATTATGCACCAGGCAGGTTGAAAAGATATGAATCCTCCCTCCAAAATCCCACAGGAGGAATGACAACTTGCACCAGTCACAAAGCTCTTTGGAAAGACAAGTATGAAAATGTTCCAAAAAGCCCTTCAGGTCAAATGAAAAATTTACTTTCAAAATATTGGTAAAAGAAAAGGCATTTGTGTGGGGAGTTTGCCAGATAAACAAAACTGTTGAGAAAGATGACATGGCATTATTACCAAAGTTCTAATCCAAGTTGGAGCATAAGTAAAAATAATCTGAGCTGCTTTCTCTTAGCCCTGTTCTTGTAAGTTTGCTTACGACTAAGAGGTTCCTGGTTTGAGAGAAAGCCCTATTTTGACACTTCATCCTAGATTAATGTCACTTTGCCAGTCAGTCATATTGTTTCTATGACATGCTGTGATAAAATGTGTTGGGAAGACATGAATTTTTAAAATACAAGCAGACAAACATTTCCCAAAACTAGTCCCCTTCAAATTCTGAGGATTCCTGAATACCAAGAAACTTGACTTTTTCTGAGGGATGACTTACACTGGCTTTGCTGATATGGGATTTAGAAGACTTATGTTTGATTTGTGGCAGATGCAGGTGCCTGCTATGGTTCAGTAGAAGTTATTTAATGCCCTCAGCCTCAGTGCCTCATCTGATGGAAGCGAAACCTCACTCAGGCAAGTTTAGAAACTGCGCTGAGCAGGGTGCAGCACTGAGATAAAGGAGGATGCAGACCAAACAGCCTCCTATGCAGTTTTGCCCTGATGTGGTGGCATTGCTTTTGACCTTAATAGACAAATATTTCAAAACCTGATGTTGTACAGGAGATAATTCTAAGCTGTCTTGGTAATGGTCTTTCGTGGGAGCAAATCTACCCCGTGCCATGGATAACCTGCCTTTGTGTACCAGAAACACTGCAGACAGTGCTCTGTGTCAGAACAGCACCTTGCATTCGAGATGAGGCTTTTTTCTTAAGTGGAAGCAGCCATCAGCCTCCAGGATGTGGTGAAAGATCCACGACCCCAAAATAAACCAGATTGAAGATGGAGGGGTAACAGCTATATAGCCATGAACAAGTAAGGGTTGAGTGAAAATACAGCAATTTTTTTATTAGCCAGATTAGTATTGTGAAGAGCAAGGTGAGTAAATGCTTTTGCACAGTGGAAGGATTCCATGGACGTCGCTTTAAGGACAGCTCATGACAGGAATGCCACCACTCTGGATCCCTACTGATTAAAAATTCAGACAAAAATTTGAAGCAGAAGAAGGAAGCGCTGAAAAGTTACAGCATTTAGAAAAAAGAAAAAAAAGAGACATTGAGGAAAAGTTGGTGTCCTGCTTCATTCAGAGACAGCGAATCCACTCATGCTTATAACAAGAGAAGATGTTCAGAGACAGAATGGATAAAGTAGGACTATATGCACAAATGGATAAAAGGGAAATTAAGAAATAATAGTGATGGACCCAGTGACCTTTGCTGTTCCAGTAATTACAGTTATTACGTTCCTAAGTTATGCAATTCTCTCATGGTTGTGGCTTGGATTCTATGAATAGGACCCTTAGTGTTAAAGTAAATCAGGACTTGCACTATTTTTGGTTCTAAGCTAATAATTAAACAAACTAAAATAAACCCCCAGCACTCTACATTCAAATCCTGCCCCCATGCTGGAATAATAGAATGAGATGCAAGCTGCCAAAGATGGAGATACTCAGACATGAAGCTGCTACTTTGTGCTAAAATCTTCCCTTGTCTGTATATACCTCAGCAGGAGGGTAATGATTCAGCCCTGGTATTTATTTAAGAACAAAGCCAAGGTTTCAAAAATTAGTTAGACCTCAAAAAAAATCCAAAGAATGGCACTAGATCAATTTAAAATAAGATTTTTTTTTTAAAGCTTACATTTTGGAGGGTTTTTTCCTATTTTTAATCTTTAGGATACACTTTCTGTAAAACTTGCAATCTCTTTGTGTAAGACCCAAACATCTGTGCAACTGATCCCTCCTCTTCCTCACTTGTCTTTTTTCTTCTGGACAACAGTTGGAATTCTGATCCAAGTGCAATTTCAGAAACTGAAGCTTTAGAGTTGGGATTTTTAAATATATTTGGCACCTAAATACAAAGCCCAACATGTAGTGTGGTTTTCTGCCTCTCTGGGCACTTCGATGCTTTTAAAAACCTGTCCC
The DNA here is from genome assembly GCA_013398015.1 of Oreocharis arfaki. Classification (NCBI taxonomy): domain Eukaryota; kingdom Metazoa; phylum Chordata; class Aves; order Passeriformes; family Paramythiidae; genus Oreocharis; species Oreocharis arfaki. The sequence continues at coordinate 772,466 of VZRR01004734.1, read as the reverse complement.
TGCTGCCTGTTTGCTCCTATCAGGGATGCTACAGCTACAGTGAGAAGGGCATGTCAGACCAAACCAAGTAATTCCTGATACAAGAGTGTGAGCAGCACCAGGTGGTATCTGCATTCAGCAGAAGGTTGAAATACCAGGACAGTAATCTGTCTTCTGAGTTCCCATCCGTCAGTGTTGGAAGCAATCCACGTCCAAAGGCCGCTGTGAGGCTCCGCTGCCACAGCCAGGGTTGGGAACTCGTGCTAAGGGGCACCACGGGCACAACAGCACCTCTGGCACCATGTGGGGAAGGACCAAGTCACCGTGCAGGATCAGGAGGGGCTGGAAGGGGCATCAGTCAGATGGAAAGAAGAAATTTGGATATTTTAGTTGAAGACAAGACAGATGGGCAGGTACCTCTCCTTCTCAGCTGTACCTCTCCTGCTCGGCTTGCTGCCTCTTTCTGCTCCACACAATAGACAGCTGAAAACATAGTAGTACATACACCTTATCCCTGAGTGCATCACTCATTATTCTTTCTTGACATTGGTTAAAGCAGCAAAGTTAGGTTCCTGGGATTAGGCTACATAATATAAAATGCATTTTCAATAACAATAAAGTTAATTAGAGATTTTAATCTGTATCAGGGTGCTGCAACTCCTGCTTTATTTCAGCCTTGTAGAAAGCTGTAGGCTTCCCATTGCACCATTCCTACCTCAAGCATATGGCAAGGTGCCTGACGCCAAGATTTACTGGGAGAAGGATTAATTGCCAAAGGAGCTTTGAACAGTTACAAAATATGGGCTCTGCTGAGTCATGTGTAACACACAAACAACCTAATTTTCTTACTACAGTGTCTTTTTACTATTACTATATATTCATCCTGCTACATAAAATGGTTTTGAAATCAGTGGTGCAGAAGCTCTATTCATTTCAATGGGAATGAGTAAGATTGAAAGCAGTATGTAGAGTGATGTCTGCTCATGGCAGGGTTGAAGGATCCTTCCATTGAAGGAAGACAATCCCGTGAGATCCACCAGGGCCACCATTAGGTTTTCAGGCCAAGTTCTTATTCTACAGATTCCTGCAGAATATTGATACATACATTCCTTATAACTGCAACACAGGTTCTCATTGAGTATCTCCAAAGGCTTTTCTTTAACACAACCAGCTGTTATTTGATATTTACTTTTACTAGTTATTTGCAAATGGAGTTCTGATTCCTACAGAAGATCCCAGACCTGGTCCCTCACCAATATCTTTCTCCCTTCCTATCAGCAAATACAGCACTTGCTAAAAGCACAGCAGATGCTTTGTCTGTAGAAATTGGATTAGTTAAGGGAATTGACAGTCTGGAGAATTTCCATGTTGACAGAGCTTTTTAGTTTCACATGAATGACAGGGTCTGTGGAACAGGGCTTGTGCATTTAGGTGAGTTGAGAGGAAGAGAGAAAATGGAACAAGCACTTCATATCTTCTGTTTCTATGCAGTTTAAAAGCATTTTGACGGATTTCAGGACTTGTGTGACCCATACTGAGAACTCTTTTTAGGCAGCAAGTTTAAAATGCAAACAATTGCTGTATAGTGTTTATTACTATTACGCAAAATCCTTCTGAAAAGCAGCAAACTTTCCATTAATTTCAATTACAGCTTTCCATTTACTACCAATCATCTTGAAAGCTACTGTGCCAAGATGTCTTGTACAGTCACAGAGGCTGGCAATTATATAATGTTACACATTAAACCCATTTAATCAAATACACGGAGTCTTTCAGGTGACAGAAAGAGGCACAGATAGTCTGTGAGATAGGCTGAAACAGCAATTGTGAAAGCACCATGCTCCTCTCAAGTATCACAGCTCATTTTGCAAAGTTCTTTAGTGTTACTGGAATACATGTTCCAAAACCCAGGAAGGCAAAACTCACCCCCACTGGTAACCACCTCGCACAGTATAATTCTTTATTGCTTTGATTTTAGCTTATCTAGAAAGCACAAAGCACTGCCTTCCTGAGAATTCTGTTTTGAAATCAAGCAGTACATCAGAAATGACTGCCTTAACATTTTTGTTAAAAGTTGAATGCAAGTTGCATTGCAATGACAATCTGCACAGAAATTTCAAGCCAACATGACATATTCCAGCTATGATTATTATTCTCCTTCCACTGCCACAAGAGATATCATATAATAAAATGCCATATTAACTGACTCCTTAGTACAGCAGCATTTGCAATGGGTGGCACTGTAAAAAAAAAAAAATGTTGTGAACTTTATACCACGGCATTTTCAAATTGCCAGAAGTGATGATTTAAAAGAACTGCTACAAATATTACAGCTGTCCAAAGACATCCCAGTCAGTGAAACAATAATACTGGGAGATTGTTTATCTGGATAGAGCTTGACATTAACTTCCTTTGGCTGAAAAAACAATATCTCTTGAGATGCTTTTCTTCAAACCAGGATCCAGACTTTCCAAACAGTTCAGCTTTTATCTAGACTTTCAAATAAACTAACCAGATACTGAGGACTCATTGAGGAGAATGTAGGCAGGTAGCAAAACAAGACAAGATGCCTCCTCTCAAAACTTAGGAACTGAGAACAGAAGTAAAGAGGATCAGACCTTTGCAAAAAAAAGTTTATAATGACATTGAAAACTTTCCTACTATTGACTTTTTTTCAACTCATATTGTTTCTTGGGTTCAGGTTGGATTCAAAAGCACATTTTGGTATCGCAGATGAACTGCACTGTGCAGCTGCTAAACACTCTGGGATGAAGATTAGGCCCTGATTTCTCTTTTCCCAACACACAAAGAAAAAAAAAGAAAGCAGTAAAGGCCAGCAAAAACTAATCATGTGTCATAAATGAGATTTCTCCATTTTTTAATTTTGCCAGCTCTGATTGTGGAACAGCCTGAGAGATGCAAGGAGAGGCAAGAGTTAAAAGAGACAGCACCTCTACCAAGAACAGCAAGCACACCCATGTTGGGGAAAAGTAGGGTAATATTCCAGTTATACCCATATATTTTCTAACTGAACATTGCACTGAGCATGAGGGGGTTTAGCTCAGGTGCACACAGCAGGTGTAATCTCATTCCTAAGTTCACAACTACAGAAAATAATCATGACCCACGACTGCACATTGCAAGATGTTCCTCCTCATCTTTTCCTCACTTCTGTAGGACCTCTCTGGATCGCCTATCAAGGAATCACACAAAATAAACAGATGAAGCCTTTACCTTTAATGATATATTCTGCTGTTCTGTAAGAGTGCATTGGTAGTAAGATCTGGGAACTGTCAGTTCCTGCAAATACAGAATTCATCAAAATTTCAGCTTTGTTTTCCAGCAGATTTCCCAGGACTCTGCACTGCTCTGTCAGAGATTTTCCAGGATAGAGCAGAGCTTTGAGAAGATGCCAATGCACTGAAGGGCTTTAGAAGCAAGAAATCAAAACATTACAGTAACTGTAGCACAGTGGTTCCTGTGCAACAAATAAATAATTAAAATATTGAAGCCAACATTTCCCAAGCCAGAGGAGCTGATCAGCTCCTTCTCTTTCCTTAGAGCTGGAAGAGATCCAAGAAGGACCAAGTGTGTTACTTCCATATTCTACAGTGGAGCATTGCATTTGAAACTCAGAGGGTGGGAAAAAGGAATGGGTTTATTTTAGAAATTGGCACTGGAGAAAAATACTTTGTGGAAGTTCAGTGTCTTCCAGTACAATGACCACATCACCTTTCTGAGCTTAATGACCAACATGTGATAAAACTCCTTCTTTGTCCTCTCTCTCCCATTCAAATAAACAACCTCCTGCCCACCATAAAGCTTGGACAGAAGCTACCCCTGAGCTGCTGAGCTGCACGTAACTTCAAGACTGGTTCAGCCAAAACTCCAAAACCAGACCCCAAATTCCCAGAATCACAGAATGGGTCAGGTTGGAAGTGACCACAGTGGGCCATCTAGTCCCACCTCCTGCTCAAGCAGGGGCAGAAAATAAGGTACATAACAGTGTGACTTTAAATTACCAGTTAATTTTAAAAAGAAAATGCTTGAAATCCCAATGTGAGCGTAATCTGCTCCAGGAAGTCAGTGATGTGATCAAGTTTTTGTTGCTATCTGATGATAACATTTCATTTCCATTATTTACTATATTTATCCTGTAGGACTTCTACAGGATTAAATATTATTGCTGTTCAGCTACAGCAAGTGGTGGCAAAAGATTTATTTCAAAATACTCTTGTACCACTTAAAGAACCTTAATCATTTCTGCAACATGAGCTGAGTTGGCCATGCCACTGAAACTCATAATGGAAAAGTGCCAGCAGAGTTTGTTGTCTATGGTGTGACAACAGCTGGAGTTAACCCAGAACCGTCTGAGCTGGTCCTGGGGACTGTGAAATGAAGCTGGCCACCACAGGACATGGATATTTATGTTCTTTGAAGACTATCTGGTATTGCTCTTCTGTATGTCTTCTACTGAAAACAAGAGGCTTTTTCTGGGAGGAGATCAAAATGTTGCCATGAAATGATGAACAGTTGAAACGATGGCATTTTTCCCAGAGAGTGTGATTATTCATGGATTTGTCCAAGCAAAGGACAAATAAATTATTTCCAAAATCCCTGTGAAAAACTCAGTCTGATCAGAAATCTCAGAATTCAGTTTTTCCTTCATAAATGACACATTTTAAAATGAGAAGCAACGCTCTATTTGTCAAAATCTGAGATACTGCACTTAAAATGTTTAAAAAATGTAAAAATGTGGAGGCAATATAGCTAATGAACCATGCAAAAGCATTTGACAGATCTCAGTTACTGCTGTTCCTTTTGAAGAAGAAAAGAGAGGTGTTGTCAGGACTCACGTACTTGAATAATAGTGGTATTTGTATGGATTTCCTTTTGCATTTCTCAAGCTGTGTTCTATTTTTAAATCTAATGTTATAGAAAAATTATCGAGTTTTATGGGTTTATGTCAAATTAGGTACCATGGAGAAAACTGCTGATTGGACATGACTTCATATAAATAATGTGGCCAACTCATCCCATACACTGTGGAATTATGGCCTCATACTATTTATGTGACTTGAAAAATTACCCTCAGAATTGTGAGTTCAAGATTTGAGCTTTTAAGAGATTGTGTCAGTTTTCTTTTAAATTAAATACCATCAAAGGTACTCATTCAAAATATTTTGGAATAAGGAAAATGGGGCAAAATTAAGATTTTGCCCAGATAGGGTTAAAGCGATGGTATGAGAAAAAGAAGCAGGAGTGCTCCTTGACAACATCCACCAAGGAAATGAACAACAAATCCCACCTTTATAAAACGATTTGAAACTACAGCTTATAACACCTGGGATAGGAACAGTACAAGATCGCTGTAATGGGCAAATGCTGCAGTTCAACAATTACACAAAACATTTCTGCTCTCAGTTCTTTAGGACTTTAACTGGAACAGGAATGTTTTTGTTGAACTGTGTGATGAGCGAGACAGGACTAAATTGTATGAAACACAAACATTCATTAAAACTTCATGGAAACATTGCAAAAAGCATAGCAAACACCCATGGAAGGATAGCAGCTGCAGTAAAACCGTGAAGTCCACTAAATGCAAGTCCTGAGGTTTGTATTTCTGGTTCAACCCAAAACTTGGAGTCCAAGGATCACACATGAAGCTACTACATGACATAATGCCCCTCTGAGAGTCTCTGAAGGAATTACAGTAGATTTACTGGGCCAATACACACGTCACAGTTACAGTTATTTAATTTCCCAAGTGAGCTCGAGCAGAGGGTTCTTATTTGAATAACACTGACAGCTTGGAGCTCTAAAAGCTTAAGAGTCCTGCAGTGATTTACCTGGGAAACTCAGTTAAAGAGTGATTGTGATTTGTAGTCACAACAGCACTGCAACAGTTCTGAAGCTGTATTGCATCGTGCTTGGGGCTCAGATTTGGTAAAAAAAAGGAAGTGTGCTCATAGGCCTGTTCGTATTCAGGTCAGTGATTAGAATTACAGAGTAATTCAGGTTAGAATGACCTTGAAAGCTCTAACCCTGTGCTCAAAGCAAGGTGACCTCGAATCCCATTGCTCAAGACCTTGTCCAGTCAAATTCTGAGCTACCTCCAATGATGGAGATTCCACAGTTTCTCTGGAAATCCTCCTACATGACATCTCTCACAGTGATTTTTTTTTCATAACCAGAATATCTCATGTTACAGCTTGTGCTCATTACCTCTACCTCCTGTTCTCCCCTGAAGAATCTGGCTTTACCTTCTCTCCACCATCAGGGAGCTGAAGACCTCCTCTTAGACTCCTTGAGCTGAACAAGCCCAGTGCCTCCCCCCAGGCTGCATTCACTGGCAATGTCTTTTGTATACTGGGGAGCCTCAAACTCTACATGGTAGTCCAGCCATACTTTACGAAGTGTGAAACAGAAAGGAATAACTGCTTTTAAAACCCGTTTAAGTCACTGCATCTGTCACAGATTTGCAGGAATTTGCAGATTTTGAAGCCAGGCCTGTGGTGTTTCCTGAACAGGAGAGTGGGTGCAGCAGATTCTGCTTTTTGTCAGAGAGCAACAGAAGGATGAGACTCTGCAATAGGAGAAAAAAGGCTCAAGGTGTGACTTGTGAAACTGATTCCTTTACAGGAAAACTGGAAGGTCAGAGCTACAACTACTCCTCAGCTATGACACCTGAGTGGAATTCATTTTCCTGAACACATGCATCTATAATTTTAGATACCTTACAGTGGCTGCCACACCTTCAGGAGCCTGGCAGGTAGACAAAGGCTTACAAGACCTCAGTGTTTTTAGGGAGGCAGCTGGAGGCAAGGCAGGAAACCCTTAATGTCAGAGTTGGTGCCTGCAACGGCAGCAGTGTTACTGTGACCAGCTGTGGAGGCAGGGTGGCTGCACAGACCGCTCAGTGAGGACCTCTCCCACTTGTACCATGTGCAGCACCAGAGCTGCTCCCAGGCACGGCTGCCTTTGGCACATCCACAGTGCTTGGAGCTGCTGTGGAACACAGGCAGCACATGGCAGTAACTCCAGGCTCTGATTTGTGAGAAACACCACAGCTGAATAAACGACATCAGATGCACAACCCCTCAGTTCCCCGACAACAACAAATATCACAGCTACCCAGCAGAATAGGGGAAAAGAAGGAGAATGGTTCAACCCTAACGTAGCTGTTTGGCTTCCTTCCTGCTGCCTTGGAAGGGCTGGTGTAACAGGGATATGGTCAGCTTGGGAATTCACTTGTCTGAGCTGACTTTACCACACCAAGCCAGACCTGTGTGCCCTGCACATTCAACCACTGCTCCAAAATCACATCCTGAAGATAGTAGCTCATAAGTGCCTTTGACATTTGCCTTTCACAGCAATGTGAGTACTCTGACTGTTTGAGTTACTGCTTTTCATGCTGCTTTAAATGACAGTAGTATCAGAACTGTGCTCTGAATACATCCATTTACAAGAGAATGTTACCTCAGTAGAATGAAGACTTTTGAAGGGCTTACAGCAATCTAAAAATAGTTATTTATTCTGTACATTCACTCTGCGTAACTTACTGTTTATGCTCAGTTCAATAAACAGTTTACAAATGGTGACTCATACTGAGTAGCTCAGACAATGTGATGTCTCACAATCTACACACTCAGTAAAGCCCCACCAATGAAAAGCTAAGCAATGAGTATAAACTCAGAGACAAAAAATAAAAGCCCACCTCCTCTCCTCCACCTCCAACCAGGTCACTATACCTGAGAAACTGCTCTGTACAGGGGAATGGAATACAGAAGTCACAAAGATGAGAAAACAAAAAATGTATTACAGACTTATCCCATTGCCACATGAATAACATTTTCATGAGTACACCTCAAGGAAAGCATTTTCATTTTTAAAGTCTTAATTCATTTTGTACAATACCTACACTGATCTTGTTTTTTTCAATTTCCCAAAAAGCAATGATTTGTAAGCATTTTAATCTCAGAGTTTTAGTCCCTTTGAAAAAGACTTTTAATCAGCTTAAGTCACTTCATGGATATGTTTTTAGGATAGTAAAAATGAGCAGCAAGATGTATCACAGAGCAGAAGACAGGAATGTGACCATAAGCACTTTCCAGGATTAATGATGCTGCCTATAATGGGCAGTGTATGGCTCTGGGGCTCTGTCCCTCCTGGAGGGACACACTGGTTGAATTCTAAAGGCACTGAATTCTACATGGTTCTAGACAAATATTGGAAGTCTGGTAGGCTTGATGTGAATTTCTTACCCCAGCAGGCATTCCTGCAGTGACAGTCCTTCACCAGTCAATGCCTCTCTCCAGAAGGGATTAGGTAGAAATAGTGATTTTTCCCTTAGCTAGAAACACTTGCTAAGTGTAACTATCTGTTTAGGTGAAGCTTCAAACATTTTGGTTTCCCTGTCAAGATCATATTTAGAGTCAGCACCTTTTAAAGACAAAACATTCAATGAACCAAACACAAACACTATGACACCATTTAAAAAAGACAGGAATCAATGAAACTCCTGAGAGTTTTGCTCACTTCACTTAAAAAGTTAATACATTTATTAAGAACTCTTCCATCTGAACAGTTGTCTCACTGAGGTTTCTAGTAATTACTGAGTCACATCACATTAGAGTTTACAAAATGCTTAGGAAGGGATTTTAAAACTTTATTAATCTCCTGGTCCCATCTCTGCCATTTTACAGAGATGTTTAGGGGCTGGCAGCCTCCAATAAAATAGTGAACTCTGAAACAAGGTACAGTTGCTAGATCTTGTCCTGTGCATTTTGTAACACGATGGAACACAATAATGACAAAGCAATTAGAGAAGTTACATTTAACCTAATGAGTGTCTTATCCACTCCAATCCTTCAGGAAGTTCAGTGGGATGCACTGGTAGAGCTGCTTTCCAGGCCACATGAACACCAGCCAAAGAGAAAAATGAGTTCTTGAGCTCAGACTTGGATGTGGGACCAAGCTGCTATCAGAGCAGTGAAAAAACCAGGAGGTATTTCTCCTGGCTTTCCTTCTTCATGTCTCAACTCTTTGTTCCCTTTGTCAATAAAATGCCTCCAGCATATTGAAGTGGCTCATATAGAGAAGCACACGGATACAAAAAGTGCAAAGAATCCCTTCTCCCTCTTCCTGTCACAGGGGAACTAATACCAGCAATAAACCAAATAAATCTTTGTCTACTGTATGTCTCTCGAACTTCTGAGCAAGAATGCTTTTTATTTTTTCCTTTTCTTCCAGTCCATACCTGAGGTTCAGACAACACGCAGCCTTATGTTATCAAATGAATCCTGTGTGAAAGCTCACAACAGAGCTAGAAGCAAAATGCATGAGCTTTTCTTTTCCTAGCCCCATGTCTCACGTTTTTCTTCTCTTTCCCTCACATAAGATGGACAAAGTCAACTTTTAGCTGTGAATGAGTTACAAGCATCAGACAGACAGATTAGGCTGCTATTCTCTAAACAAACTCTTCGACCTTTGACAGGGAAATGGATTTTGCTAAGCCACCAGTGACTACACTGCTTGTGCTCAGAGACACAATGAAGCTGCAATGTGCCTCCTCGAGTTCTGTCAGGAGCTGCTGCAGATTGTAAAGCTGCAGGGCTGTGGTCAATGAACTCAAACCCATCCTCCCCTTGCTTTGTTACAGGAGCCGCAGATCTTGCTGTATGGAGCTTGAGGAAATGCATTTTGTTGAACCTCAGTAGTGGGAGGTTAGTCAAGTACAGAATGCTTCCCAAACAGCACACTGACTATCACAGCAGCTGTGCTACAGGAAACACAGAGTGATTCCAGGCAAGGAAAGTGAAAGAAATATTTGAAACTTTGCTCAAACCATGGCAAGTTGGAATGACTGCTGGCACCAACTGCAAAGGCATGGAAAACGTGCACAGAGATTTTTTTTCCCTGCTTAAGAAAACTTCCCTGGTCTTCCCTGCTACTTGAACAGCCCTTTTTTTTTACATCTGTGATACTCATTCAGTTAAATACTGGCAAAAAGAAGAGTAAGAGAAAAGCAGAAGACTAAATGCTAGATAGACTTGGTACAAGGGTGCTTGACCTCTCCTCCTTTATGGCTCTGTCCTTTTGCTTAATGCTATCCCAGACCCCTCTTATACCTCCTTGCATCTTCCCAGCATTTCCAGTGATCCCACAGATATTCCCACTACCACTTGTCAATTCTGATCTCAGACCTCTTTTCAGCGACTCTTCAGTTCCAGTTCTGCTGCCAACTTTTCTATTGTGTCCTTAAGCCTAGGCAACTATTTTTAACATTCAAGAAATAAAAGAACCTGGGAGGAACATTGGTTAGGTTTGCTAGTACCAGATGAGATCTGTTGTTAGTTACATCTGTTTTACTTTTTCCTGTGGGTTTCTCATCCTATTATTTAAACATTGCACAGACAAATTAGCTCTGCACAGTGAACTTGGGGCTCTCGGCTTCCTGCACTTTTTTGTTCTCCAATTCATCTGTCTCAGAGTTCTCCACCAGCACCCGTCACCATAGAAACTGAGCACGTTTCAGTGATTATGTTGGGAGTATTACATAAACTTCAGATATAGAAAGAGAGCTTTATGAAAGGGTTGTAAGTGGGCCTCAAAGACAATCAGCATCTGAAAGTCCATTCCCCAGTGAGCCCAATCCTCCGTGTACTGTCACCTCAGGCTTGGCAGCCTCTGGGACTGGCTCAAGCCTGGCTGATGTGGTAAAATGAGATCTGCTGCAGTAGCTTAACCTGCTGGTCACTGACAAGATTAATATCAGAGACAAGAGAAGTGGCTGGGAGCCAGGAGCTGGATCAGAACTCGAAGTGGGATGCATATGGAAAACTATCTTAAGAATACATCAGGCCCCTACCAGCTCTCGAAAACACTGTAGCATCAGCACAAAGGGCCTGGTCGAAGTGAGTAGTGCTGGGACTGTCTTCAGCATGTTGACAATCCTAAAAAAAAAGGTGTTTTCCTTGTGGACATGGGGGAAGGCAGCCACCCAAGCAGCGTTTCTGCTGTTACTGGTGTCACCGTGGCTCTCAGTATGAAAAAGGATCTGAGTCACTACAGTACAGCACTATCTCAGTTAGCAGCAGCTCGTTGTTGCTAATACAGAAACTGTCCAAAGGTCAGGTGAGCTGTGCTGGTATTCAGGCTCTCATCTGCAGCCAGGAGGATTTTATGGTGGTCTCCATGCCACAGCTTCAGTTTAGCAAGGTGTTTAGGCACAAGTTTGACTAAGCAGATGATTAATACCATCAGCTCCAGGCTCTTCAATGAAAAAAACACCACAAAGGACCCAGCTCTGCTAGTCTTTCCAACCTGCCCGAAATATTTGTTTGCAGTGTAACAGTGGAACAATAAAGCAAATACTAATGTGAATATTAATTGTGCAGTCAGGCCCCGAGCAGGCGAAAGAACTGCATGGAAGAGCAATTGAGTCTGCTCTCACAGGACCCTGGTGCTGCACATAGGTGCTGCATTCCTGCAACTTGCCAAAAGCTGTAGGAGTAACACAGCTGCTCATATATTTCAGCTTAAAAAAACAGATAATCTCAAGACTATTATTAAAGTAATTTGAAGTGGATGTAAAAGCAATCCTTAATTAATGAGAGTGATTCATTGTGTACTTTTGTGGAATACCAGTCTATACTTATTTTTTAACCATAAGAAGAAAAATGTCAGAGATGAGAAGTATGTTGCTTAATTCATCTTGTATGGAATATATTACTTAGAACAATAGGGAGATGGAGACAGAAAAATATATTTAAATAGAAATGTATGCCAGTGTTTTCTGGTGAGGCACATGAAACTCTCCCATTATGGCAAAATAGGTGTAGGAACACCAAGCTGATGTGCTCCAAATTTTTTATTTGGGACATTTTAACATTTTTACAAAATATTTTGTATTGCACTCACAGCTTTGATACTTCTTAATATCATTTCTACATAGGCAGTTTCCCCGAGGCCACTATTGAGTGAGCCAAGAAAATGCTTCATAAGCATTAAGCAAAACCAAAGAAAAGAAAAATATGTATTTTTTTCTCAATTACTAATTCCCAACAAGTTACACAGAAGTTCCATTTCACATGGGATGGTAATCATCTCATCAGCATTTATGTTATCCTGTGGCCCAGAATCCGACCGGCTGCAAGTGGGAAAGAGGATTCTTAGTGCGGTATTGAAATAATGAAACAGAGTGGAAACACCGTATTTTAGTGCAGAATCTAAATTATACTGAGGTAAACAAACCTCTTTGTGACCATTAAACATGCATCTGAAATTTCATAGGTAATTAGTGACATTACACACACTACAAGCATTTTTCAGAATAAAATATCTCGAGCAATTACACATTTTGATCATTTGTATTAGTGAATGAAGTTAATGCTCTAAGCAGTTGAATTTAAGTATCTGTCTCCAGGGAAGAAGGTACTTTAGATATAGGTTGATATATTGTCCCACCACTCAGTAAAACAACAAGCCCTGGGAACAAAATGCTGCCAGATCAGAATGTGAGATGTGTTCTGTCCTGGCAGCCTGTACAGGATTTAGGGCAAGGACAAATGATGGCCCCGTGTGCACCTAGCACACCCTGCTGAGCAGGACAGCCCACAGCCCCCAGCACAGCGAAGGCAGCGGTGGGATGGCCCCGGCCAGGGGTGGCTGTTCTGCTGGCAGCCAATTCTGATGCTGAAGACACCCACCCCAGACACCCACGGGCCAGCACAGCCCTGGGCCAGCACAGCCCTGCCACGGCTCCCTGGGCAGGGGATGAGCCTGGGTCAGGGGCAGCAGCCCCTGCTCTGGGGCACAGGGTGGGGCTGGGACAGGCCAGGGATGGGGAAAGGCCTCCCTGGCACAGGGAACCACCCCAGCAAAGGCAGGGAGGGCTGCCTGCCGCTGTTCTCTCCCAGTTCCTGGGGGAAGCTCCTGCACTGGTGTGCACAGTCCTGGCTGTGGCTGTGCCTGCCCCCGGGCTGGAACTGCAGGGGGATGTCCATAGTTAGAGCTGTGTGAGCTGATCCTTTGGGTTGCTTTTCCAAACAAGAGGTGAAACAATATCTGGGGAACTGCCCACCTTTCCTTCTAGAGATGGAGGAAACAGAAGGAAACCTCTCCTTTTTTGCTTTCCTCCTATCCCTCCTTCTCCGGTTTGTGACACGGGGTGAGGGTGAGGCCGTTTCAACTTAAATTGGACCTTACACTGAAGCCCAATGCAATTGTCAGTGAACATGAAAATAAATTCCTTCTAACAGAATAAGTAGGCTTCAGATGCCTGTTTGAGTGCAACGAGCCCCCAAACCTGCCTGCAGGAGTTAGCACTGCAGAAGTTACAGTGACGTGGACTCCAGTCTGCCACAACAAACTACTGCAACCATTGAGGCAGATAAAACCAGCTTGTTTACAGTTCGTAGAGGTCTAGTGGATTAAAAAAAACTCAACAACTTCTGATATATACTGCAAGTTGGATACCATATATTTGATATAAAAATTGAGGCAAGAATATGGGTTGTTGTAGCATCACCTTTCGAAATACAACCAGCTATGAAGTACTTTTAGTAATTCAGTAAAGAATTCGGAACAGCAGACGTGGACGTTTACAACAGATCTGTATCTCTGAGTGCTATTGCTACTGTTACCTTGGAAAACTTACAGGGCCTGAAAAAGGATCAAGAGAAAGTAAAAAATCGAAGCAGGATGAAGACTAAATAGGAGAGAGCCTCAATCTCTTTTTTTCTGTGTAAGAAAAGATGTAGGTCACTACACAAAACTCAGGTAGAAAATGAGCCCCCTGCCTTCTGAAAAAGAGTAAGGAATAAAAAGAATGCAGATTCAAGGCACTGAGACTGGGTGCTGGCAATGCAAATCACCTGTGAGTTAAATGAAGTTGAATTTCCTGTAACGACCCAGAGAGTCTTCTGCATTATGCATTGGGAGACAGAGGGAAGCACAGGGCATAATTCAATTGTACAGTCCAAAGCAGAGTAAAGCAACTAGAGTGAGGTTTATTGATCTAAAGAGAAAGATAAAACAATAAGGGTAGATAGGAACATTTCTTTTTGTTGGTGTCATGAATCCAACACATTTAGTGACCATCCAGCTTAAAGACCGTCTTCATTATCTCCCTAACACCATTCCACTCACACTCCTTACTCACTTTGTTGCAATGCACTCTAGATGCACAAAACACAAGGAAATATAAATATCACTTCCATGCAGCTGCTTCATTTGTCTGCCTAATGGGAGCGACAGATTCTCCATTCCTGCTGGAGGAGGAAAGGAACAGTAAATGCACAGCAGTAAATCTGGCACTTGTGGTTGCAAGTCTGGATGCAATAGGGGTATTGATGAGTCCGTCTGGGTTTAGAAATCTTTTAGAACCTCCCTTTTTTGAGGTTCTAAAACCTTAAAACACAACTTAGTCGCTCACCCAGACATTTTATCAGCATTTAAGTGCAAGTCCACCTGTGACAGCATTTTGTCTGCCAAGAATGCCTGTGTCATATGGTTCACTAGACAGAAGACAAAAGAAAGTTCTCAAAGGACAGTGTCAGTATTTTCTGAGCAATAAAATTCAGTGTCCTCAATAACCTGCACCCAGAGCTCCCAAAACTCTTCCAGGAAACAAATAAAAAATCATTGGCTGTTAAATCAAAGCTTGATGGGATTGCCAGAGAGAGCACTGCAAAGTAGAGAAGCAAAAGAAAATCAGAAATTCACAATTGTAAGGATGAACAGAGCTTGCTGGGGTTGGGCTGATTTGCTGCTGTTGTCATTATCATAGCAGGATTCTCATCACAAAAAGTAACCTCATTAGATAGAGTTCTGTGAAAGAAAAGAAATTCAAGCAATATTCTATTTTTAAAAAGGGAAGTGACTCAACAAAGCAGAATAAATCAATGACAGCATGATAGACTCCGTCCTGCACGTATTTTGTGTGAGAACTTGTGATGGTATGCAGTACATAAAGCACCCCTGGCAACACACAGTATTTACATACACTGGAAAGTGAGGAAGAAAATGACAAAATAACCTAAGTGAATGACAGGAAGCACTTCTGGATGGTGCAGTTCTTGTGGACACCTTCTGGTTGGACTTCTCCTGAAGCCGAAACCAGGCTCAAAGTTAATGTGTCATCCCCAGTCTCATTTTTCCCTGGGCTGTACAACTGCAGTGTTGTGCAGTGTTGTACTTTGTCAGAACNAGGCTCAAAGTTAATGTGTCATCCTCAGTCTCGTTTTTCCCTGGGCCGTACAACTGCAGTGGCTCTTCCCTGATAAAGTGGGGGTTCAGTTTCTGCCACTAAAAGGTACCTGTTTAGCACAGAGAAGAAACCTAACAGAGAGCTGCTGCTCCCCTAACCCCTGGATCTTTGGAGTGTAAATATGCACCAAATGGTGAGTGCTTGGCTGGGAGCTCTCAGGAAGGAGTGACTCTACCATCGATAGACAAGATCTTGTCGTGCCATTATTGTACGACACTGTATTAGCCTTTATAGCATTGTCTGTGCTGTGGAGCACAAGAAGAGGGTTATAACTGCTATGGAAATCAAATGATTATGAATCAGTTATGAACTGGAACTTCATAGATAATTTTGCCTTCAGAAGCACAGTTGACCTGCCCTCTCCTCATTATTTTCTTCTCCCTCTACTATTGTTCTTTAAAAAACAAAGCAAAACAAAACCAAACCCAAAAAACCCAAACAAACCTAGAATGTCATGACCCATTTTACCTTGTGGACCCATGAACAGTTGCATCTGTGCAACTGAGTGGCTGATAAGCTGCACCATGGCAGGACAAATAAGAGACCGGCGAAGAGTGGGAGCATTTGAAATAGGCTTTGGTGGCAATAAGAGTTGTAAGGAAACACTAAAGATGTGAGCAGAATTTTCCTTTGTCTTTTTTCCTTTCTACTGAGATGAATTTTAATAGAAGTGAAAAGATGAATAGGTGAGAACTTCCAACTATGCCAAAGTGCAAGTATTTGGAAATTGAACCAGGGAAAACAGGTAATTACAGTTCTTGTGCATTGGCTGTGACAGCATGGTAAATCCTTACACACAGCTCAGGGTGGATAAACAAGTGCAGAGAACCCAGATATGAATATTGCTATGGGAAGAAATGCTTAAGAAACTGGAAATGTATCAGTTCATTATTTGCTCAGAACAGGTATAGGAGAGAACTTGCTTTCTCAGAAAATTATGTGAAACTGGAACATTTTGTTTCATGAGTTCTGTGAAGGCTAAACAAACTTTTCTGAGTGATACTGAGGCTCACTACTAGAACTGTTACACGTGCTGAAGTTTCTGTTTGCTAAGATGCACTAACCTCTCTCAGGGAATACATTGATTATCTGATGTATCTTTCAGAAAACCACAGCTCTTTGGAAATTAATATACAGACCTTTCAGTGAAGAAGTTTCAGACTGAAGCAGTTATAGCCCACTAGGTAAATGACATCCTCAAATGGGCATCAAAAACAAATCTGAGAAAATTTGCTATTTGTTTCTGTTGCCTATCAAATACATGGCCTTGGTAATTTATGTTGATTATAAGTTTTCTGCTACCACTTATGATAGCTATGCTTGGCAAGTGACAGTGTTTGGGGAGCTGTTTGTGCACATTCCTTATCAGTGTTATGAAATTTGTAAAGCAGATGGACTCTCTCTGCTGCTGCAACTCCAACACCCCTGTGGCCCTTATTTGTCAAAGACAGACATTGCACAAACATCCTGATTGCCTCTGCCATCAAGGAAATCAATAATATCCCGAGTGCTTGGCCAGAGCCCTTCTCAATCTCATTTCTGTGGCAGAGGCACATGAGCAGAGATGCTCACAGGGACAGTGGCCAGGCACTCCAGCATCCTGTGGATGAACAAATCTGCTCGATGGAAGATTTGACAAGGAACATTTTCAGTAACAAGATCATATGAACAAAGAGAAGAAACACTGTGGCTCTGCTGTAAATTTGGGTAGCTGAGTAAATGAGATGAAGGTCCTATAGGTGAGTGCATTGCCATTTTATATGCACAGCTCTGTTGCTTCTTAATGGCTCTGCTCTCCACAGCAGAACTTAAGATTTCCCAGTTGACTTTATTGCTATATTTATCCTACTAAATATAGAGAATACTTGACTCAGATTTGTAGACTGCCAGTGCACTATTTCTCACAAGACATCCGTGCTAGCAAATACAATTTATGCCCTGGAGTAAAGCCATGCAAAGTGTCTGGGGATGTAACCCTGGGAATGCCATTGGGGTTCTCCCAGCAAAGTTCTGAGGGACGCAGAGGCACGGACAGGGCATTTCCCTGCCCATCCAGATACCCACAGCCACCATCACCAGGGACACTCTTACTCTATTAAGTGAAATTTCCCTAATCTAATTCTAGTAATGACATTTCCAACACTTCTAATTGTATAATTATCCACTAGACTGGTGACAGGGGAGGGTTATTTTTAATTGGATGGTAGCTTTTGGTGTATTTATTTAATTCTGATTAATATTTCTCACTGTAGTAAATATAGGTTTACTGAAGCAGTTGGTTTTTCCTTCCTTGTAGAGCTGAGTGTTCTGCCTCCCTAATTCCAACTCCTAGGGATCCCTAGTAGATCTTTGCCCTTTTAGGATGGAACACCAGGCAAGCTGCTCTGCTTTGCACATCCCTTTTGGGATGTAACAGAACAGACTGGCCAAGAAAGCAATTTCTGCTCCTTGGTAATACTGAGGAGATTTTGTTCCTTTGCCTTGCTTAGGTTGGAGCAGCACACAAAGGAGTAGCACTGCAATTACTCTCTTTGATACAGGTTTCCTAGAAGAAGCCCTTATTGTGGTAAAGTGATATGCATGGGAAGTACCCTAAGAAGCAAGAATTTGTAGGATTGCAAATTTGCTTTCATCATCAGGCCCTTGAACTCTGGCCTGCTTCCTGTCTTTGGATCTATGCAGCCAGTAAAACTACTCCAGAACTGTGAGAATTAAATGCAATTCTTCACTAAAATAAATTTTATCTTTCAAAAAAGAAAAAATAATTATTAAAAGCACTTAAGACCTGTCACAGTTTTCCCTTAATTAGAAATTCAGGTGTCGGTTTGTTTTGTTTTGGTTTTTTTTTATGAGGAACTTAGAGTGAAAGAAAGCATTATATCTAAGCTTCTTTTGCTTTTCAGCTGTAGTAGTTCCAAAACACACTAAAACACGGGGGTATCTTTAACCAGTTGCAGCACCTTACTGTTCTGCGCTTTTCTTTAAAAATGGGATAAAAAAGAAAATATTAATGTCTTACCTGAAGCATGTACTATCCATTAACATCAGCACAATTCCAAAGGTCTCCTTTGTTAACACACCCTTAGGGAGTGCACATGGTTAACAAGGTAAAGAGACTTTTCACACTCAGGCTCTGTGGGAGCAGGAGTGTTGATTCTTTTAGCTGGTAAAACACTACATATATATGGCCAAAATGACAACAATATGCAAGAGACACCCATAAAGTCCTATGTGATGGTTTTGTGGTTTTCCTAATTCAACTGATAAAAGAGAGGCAGTTGTAAAATACCATGAAGCCATTAATTCAAGCATATAAGCATAAAACTCTGCAAGCACTTAAGCATAACAATTCTGCAAAAAAAAGCTTTAGCTCTTACAATGCTGTTCCTCCTGTCCATCCATTTGTCCAGTAAAGAAGGGAAACTGCTTTATCATTTGAGAAACAACTGTCATATTGTAGGCTGTTATATTAATTGTTTTTCTTTGTAAAAGCCCAGGTACATGAGGGCATTGGTAGAGTTAAGTTATACACCGAAGAGTAACGTGAACATAACTCACAAAGTAAGTTCTGCTAGAAATTGTAAATGCCAGTATTCACTTAGACAACAAAACATTACTGAGGGGTTAAGGGTGGGATATTTACTCATAGGAGCACAGAGCTTGAGGGATTCCAGGACACTTGGAGGTGGCAGAGCCACGCTGAAGTTGAAGAAGGGCTCTGGAGTGCAAACACACTGCAGAAAAATCCCCCTCCCACAGAATCACTGCCTGATCAAAACTGTGAATCAGCCTCTGACCCCACAATTTTTTTTTGGTGTTCCTTCTTTTATTCAGCTTAGGGAAACTGGTAACATTTCTCCCTACCTGTGACACAAGGTAATTTTTCTAAAAATAATGCAAAATCCACAAAACTCTGTTCCTAACTCAGGGAACTAATCCTCAGTGTCCAGCTGTCGGTGCTTTGCTATTGAGCTACACCTCTCCAATATAAATATACATTTCTCAAGAACAGATTTCGTAAGAAGAGCAGGGCTTTCCTCTCATCCTGTACCACTATGGTAATTTCCAGTTAGCCACAGAATAGGTGGGGCTGGCTCACCATCTCCTGGTCTGGTCAAGTACTTCTTAAGCACTTGGGAATTATTTAGTAGTGGTTTAAAAATTAAAACATCTTTGCTGTTTTAGAATAGCAGACACCTGAGTGTAGTGGCCACTTACAAGCAGGAATTGAAGCGGAGCTGAAGTGGCCGCACTTCTGGAGGAGATCACAACGCTCAGCAGCGGCTGCCAAGCGGGAGAATGGCACCAGTGGGTGGCACCCTCCCTGCTGGGAGGACTGGGCCATAACCCACTTGTGCCTGCACTCTGTGCCTTGTGTTTTCATCTTCAGAGCTTCCCTTACCCCTCTCCAGAGATCAGCAGTAATGACTGGGAAGTTTGCAAAACTAACACGCTTTTCTCCTCTCCTGGTAGGAACAGAAAAGATTCACCAGGAGCAAAGGTCAGTCACTGGGGCACTTTTGCTTTTAAGCAGCAAGTATCTTCATATCCTTCCATCTGAGTACATAAAGCAGCAGCCAGACTTAAGCAATTAAGCTTCATTTCAGAAGTAGTTACGTGGTTCAGAAGGAAAGAGCTTTTCTGAAGGAGCTCATGTGGCCCTGCCTTAGGAACATGCCCACAGGCTGTCACACCAAGGAGAATGCCCACAACCCAGGTATTTCTGACACAGAAGCTCCCTTTTGACATGTAGCAAAGGGAAATTAGGTAAATAGATTACAAAGAAAACAAATGTAAGAAAAATCAATGGAAGAATAAAGAATAATAAAAAAATCACCCTACTAAGTTTGTCAACTGCCTGTTCCAAAAAGAATCAAACAATTGTACTCTTTTTAAATCTAGCTTGGTTAAAGCGTGTTGCTATCATCCTGCCTGCCTGCAGTCTGTGAATAAGCACACACATAACCTGCAGTTCTCACTCGCCCCTTTTCTGACAGCCAAGAAGTTTTGGTTTTTATTTAAGAAAAGGCAGAATATTGTCTAATGCTGAATCTTATTAAATACTCTGTTAGAAAAAAACTGAACAAAGTTTGAAGCTGAAAAGATATTTTCCTTTTCAGGACCCTTATATAAATTCTCTGTCCCTTCATAGTCCATCCTATGCCTAAAAGATAATGAATCAGATAGCAGGATAAGGAAAAGAGAGGGAATTACACCAAAGGAGACACTCAGTTACCCAGATAGGGGAGCTGCCTGTGTCTGTGAAGCTGTTCGCTTTAAGAAATTCTAAGAAATCTCTAATAAAGATATTATATAAATTTCAATATTTACTGTGGCCAAAAAATGTCAAGTACTGAGATAAAAGAGCAGTTATAGGGCAAGTCTCAGTGTTTCTGAACTGTGTCTTTCACATGCAATTGTTTGCTCTTTGTTTATACTCCGAGACAGCTGTCCCACTCACTTAGAGACACGCCAAGCCCCGTGTAATGCTCTTCTGCTGTGTCAATTTATACACAGATGTGAAGTTAATCTCAGTTCACCGTGTCCCTTTAGAGATGCTGTAATTCCCCTTTTGGATGCTTTCCTTGGCTTGCTACATCACACATACCTGTACCTATCAGCTCCTATCAAAGGAGTGTAAGGGCTGGATATACCACTGAGGAAAGGGCATCCAGAAATAATAATCCTTTTTCTAGAGAATATAGATGAAGGATTTAATATCCATACACATTTATTGGTATTAACCATCTTTTACAAAACGTTATTATGTTTGGGCAGCTGCATTTCAAAGCTACAAGCAACAGTGGAAAACAGGGTTATCTGACCAAGAACTACATTTTTTTATCAGGTCGTGATGCTGCACATAGGTACAGAACTCTCTTATCTTTCCAGCTACAAGGATTTAGCATTCCACATGAAACTTCTCCTTAGATGGACTACTCAAAGATCCTATTCTGCTATTATTATATTAATTATCAGTAAATTCAAATTTTAGATGAAATGTGGGTTTTACACAACACGTATTAATGGGGAGGGGAAAAGTTTGTCACACATTGACATACCAACTTTTATACCACTGATTTTAGCTGAAGGGACACTGTGCTAGAACGAGACACTGGAATTCCAGAGAATTCCAGAGAATATATCTTTTCAATTTGGCTAGGACCAAGTGATGTATATGAGTATAATGATATGAGCCTAAGAGCCTTTCCCAATGGAAAAAGTCATAGAACACCTCCCCCATATACTCACTCATCCTACCAACAAAAATTTAAAGACTCTTGTTGAGCACATCCTTTTCGTCATTCTGCAATATTTCTGTACATAGTATCAAGAATCAAGGTTGCTATTTTTTTCCTTTACGACGCCACCAGCTCAGAAACTCCTGTGCTCGAGTTAACACTCTGCAGGAATGTGCGTAAGCGACTCCTCTCGGGTGACACAGCAGATCCCAGCAGCGACAGAGAACCTGTTCAAGCTGTTACTGGGGAATCAGTACCTAGCTATGCCAAGAGGAGAGCAGCGTGGTCCTGAATGAATGTGGGAAGAGAATTTGAAATCCCTTGGGCCCCTGCCCGTGCGCTGAGCCCGCTCCGTGTGAGCGCCGAGCGGGTTGTGCCGGGAGAGTGCCCGGTGCCAGGGCTCGGCAGGCGCAGGTGGAAAAGGGAAATTTCACACCATGTAACCAGTCACGAGTGCAGCAAACCAAATCTTGCACTCTGGATCCTGGTTCACATGAAGGAACTGTAGAAGTCAACAGAGCCGTACCTGATGGAGGAGATGGGAGGATTTGGCCCTGATTGCTTTGAAGCCCAGGAGCAGCAGGAGCACAGAAAACAGCTTTGTGAGGGAGCACAATTCAGAGAGCCTTCTTAATATTTAAGAACATTTCTTTCCTGGAATAATTTCTCAGGCCTTCTGTTTTTCAGTTTATGCAGTTTCCTATCTCTTTCAAGCCCCAAACTTTTCTTAATCTTCTGCTGCAGACCAGGCAAAAAAAATGGACAAACTTTTTTGTTTTGCTTTAGGCACAGGTGTGTATAGGGCAGAATAGCTACATTTTTCCCCAAAAGGCCTTTCTGCTCTAAGACAAGGAATCCATGCCAAGTCC
The DNA here is from genome assembly GCA_013398015.1 of Oreocharis arfaki. Taxonomy (NCBI): domain Eukaryota; kingdom Metazoa; phylum Chordata; class Aves; order Passeriformes; family Paramythiidae; genus Oreocharis; species Oreocharis arfaki. The sequence goes on along the minus strand of VZRR01004734.1, from coordinate 750,105 downwards.
ACGTCCAGTGGCAGCAGTGATGGGGCAGTCAGAGCATTTACCTAAGGATTAAAGCTGGGTAAAACTTCCAGGCACATCCATATGCTCTCCATCATCGTTTGCCCTCTTAACTTCAGCAAATTATAGGTGTTATGGGGGAACATTTTCCAAGGAGCAAGTGAGTTGTGCTGATGAATCTCATTTATTTGCTAATGAGATGTGTAATTCCTAAGTACCATTTTGAAAATGTACCTCATACTGTTTAAAAGTATCCCTGTGTTCTCTAAGGGTGAGGCAGTTCCCCTGAACCTTGAAATGAGCTGGTGGAAGAAATCAGGACTTCATGCTTTCTGGGGAAAACCTAAATCACACAGAACTATATCAAAGTAACGACTGGTGTAGGCAGGGAATGATTATAATGGTGTGAGGCTGAAAACTTTATTTTAGACTCCTGAGTAATTGCAACAAAAAGAAAATCTCATTGACATGAGGCTGAGAAAAGGCAAAAGTGAATATGTTGCCATTTATGTATTTTTAAATGGAACAGACAGTTCAGAAATTGAATGGTTGTGCACAGCTGGTGAAATGCGCCCAGAAAAATAATCAAAGGAAAGAGGAAAGGGAGGGGAAGGTGAGGGACAGAGAAAAAGAGGATGATTACAAGTAAAATCACCACAATGGAAATACAGGGGTACTAACGTGGAAGATGCACGACCTCATAAAAGATAACTAAAGGAGCTAGAAATAGAATCAAACAAAAAGAAAGTAATATTATTAAGCAATCTGACAGTAGTTATTAATTTGCTTATTGGTTAAGTGGGTTTGCATAGGCAATATAATTTTATACATAAAACAGATGGAAACATTTTGGCTTGGTAGTATAAGAAAAAGACAGTAACAGCTGAAAGCTGAATTTGACATGCGCACTGTACACTTCATTCAAAGTGTCTTCTCTTCTGATGTGCCACTGCTTGCCCAAAAATGGCAGCAATCACGGGAGAAGTGAGAGCTCTAATAATTAGTAGCAGTGATGTAATTACACGATGTCTGTTTCTTTAGTAAGAACTAAAATGTCAGTAGGAACAAAGGCTTTAAAATAGCTGTTTAAATGAGTTAAACAAGTTGAATTAAGGGTGCTTAGACAGAAACTTCTGAATATGAGTATTATGGGTAACTATACATGGCTTGAATGATTTCTTCAGTTCCTGCATTAGCCCAATGATTCAAACCTCTGAGCATGGCCTCTCCTGGACACCTTGAGTCTGCTTTGGAGGTTACCCTGGAAAACCATCCAGAGAGATTGCAGAACCATCAAGAGACATTTTGGGAAGTGGAGATCAAGTATTAGCAGATTTGAAGCTATTTTGGGGATGAGGCCAAGACACTTGAAGGAATCTGTCTCTCTGAAATCACAGCTTCCTTTCAGACTCTGGTACCATCATCATCATCATCATCATCAGTCAGTTTTATATGAATTCCCCCCACAAAATTGGTCTAGAGCACTGTAATGATCTTGGAGAAACAGAGTTGCTTAGAAAGTTGTCTCCTCTAATTCACATTAGTCCAAGTCTGCCCACACAAAATTAAGTAATGATACATTTTTAAATTGCATAAAAAGGAAAAAAAAAATCAAAGTTGTACTTGTGAATCTGGAGATGATAAATGTAGTAGATTGAAATGAAAATCTATTTTTCCCCTTCTATTTGCCCTTTGCTGGCTGTTCTCGTACATGTAACTTACCCTGATGGAAATCTGCAAAACCAAAGTCAGGCATGTTTTCTCACAGCACACTTTTTGAAAACAAAGAACTGTCTGGAGGGTTAGTCTTTCCTTAGGGCCAAATAGGAGTTAAACTATGCTGAGAAGTTAGCTTTGTAAATTATAGCCACTGTATGCTATTAAATACCAATTACTAGGGTAAGGTGATTCCCACCACATATTTATTAATTTACAAGGTGTATTGAAGGAATTATTGAACATTTTTTAAAATGGTAATAGCTGCCAATCTTCGTAAATGATTCTGACAACAAAGAAATCCCTCCTGTTCTTCACTAAGACCATGAAGTTCATTAAATCTTTCCAATGAGACTATGACTGTTCTGGCAGAGACAGCAGGAGTGTGTTTGCACTGGCACAGAAGGGTCTCGATTGCACAGGGGTGCTGGACAGGGGCAGTGGGGCAGTTTTCCTCTACAATGTGTGGAAAGGTCCCTTCCCTCTCTCTGGCTGCCACTTCTGCCTGCATTTGGTGATATTTTGCTTCCTTCAAAAATCTCAGTTCATAATTCTGCAACAGGGGAGACCAGCCTGAAGGAAATGCCTCTAGAAGCTAGCTGACAAGTGAGGGCTTAGGAAATTCCAGTGTCAAAGATAGAAACTTACGTCCAAAGTCCATTGTCAGAGCAGAATTTCAGTATTTATTCAATTTACACATGATGATTTGAGGACAAGATGACTCTGCTGTTTTGTCATTTACAAGCAACTCCCAACACCTACGATAGCTGTTCACAAGAAAACACAATTTCAAGGAGCTAGTTTTTTCATTTTATTGTTCATTTTCTTCTTCTTTTGTTGTTATGACCTTTAAAAAATATTACTTGTGTGGTTTTCATTTGCTCCTTCATGAGTTGTCCTCTCATTTGCTTTTCTTTCCTTCCTACATCCTTCTCAATCTCTACACAACATTGTCAGTGGGTGCATTCCTCTCATTTTTCTGTTGACCTTCCCTTGAAACATATTTTCCTAACATTTGGTTTTCTATTAGCTTATGTCCCTGAAAACACCAGCAACACAATTAATCAGCTACTGATCTTTTTCTCCTGCTCCCTTTACTAAAACATTTGGAAAACTATTCTCTGCTGCCCTGGTGACTTCTCTGCAGCTTGGAGCTGGCAGCTCCAGTTGTTTTTCCAAGAGTAATTCATCTCCTTGCTTTATATGCACAGTTACCAACAAATCAATCAAACTCCTACATCTGAATTTAGGAGAGGCCTCGGACGGCAGGCGACACTATTTCAACTTGTATCAAAAAGGGACACGCGAAAAAGAGACGGAACTGCTCCCTCATTTTGTCTGAATGGAGAGAGCTATTTATTGAAGTCTACAAATGCCTGGAAATCCGACACATACTTAATAGAAATGCCACAATTTCTTTGGTGTAGTAATACCTAAATTTAACACTACATTTTTGGAGGGCCTGGGTAGAAAGGTGAATCTCTGGGATGAAAGCTTGGTTAGGATAAACTTGTTGAGCAACTGGTTATAAACATCAGTACAATTAGGGAGCATGCAGTCTACCTGCACATTATGCAAATATGGAAAAATAATTATATTTTAGGTGGGATGATTACTGTAGGTGACAGAATATGTTTCCTTTTTTGTCATCAGTCAAGTCAAAGTTGCAGGGAACTGAACATGTTTCACTATAATATTAGTACACTAGCATTAAGAAACCATTAAATGAAAACATTTCTCTGAGGTATTAATTAGAGAGGCTTTGATTTCTGCTCCTAAACCCCTTTTTTTTTTTAATATAAAGGTCATTTTGTGGAGAGCTGAATGTTTGCAATTCTGGGGGTAAAAACCAGCAGCTAACTGGAGAAAGAAACTAAATGAAAAAAAAAAAAAAAGGAAATAAAAAGGTATTTTTCAGCAGCCTTTGTACAATGCTTCTTCAAATATACAGCATGTGGGACAAATAAATGCAATTCTTCCTTGCCTCCACTCAGGTTTTGCCCACTAAAGGCAAAAAATATGATCTCTGATAAACTTGGGAGCCTTTTGCTTTTTGCAGGCATTCCAGTGCCCCAGCAGGCCTGGAAAAGCTGCATTTGCCTCCTTCCCACAGCAGCCACTGGAGCCGGGCAGCCAGGCAGGGGCAGGGCCCTGAGTGGGAGCCAGGAACCCCAAAGGGCTGGGCAGCCTCTGCTGCTGTGCCTAAGGGTCCCTTGGCAGCAGTTCACAGCAGTGGTGCTGCTGGGCTCTCTGTCCTTCCCCTCCTCTCCTTATTCCTTTCAGAGAGAACTTGAGGGAGGAAATTGGGAAAAACGTAGCTCCACTTCACTGCAACAGGCATAATGCTTGTTACTGTGCCTGTGACCCCATCAAAATCACTCTCACACTCATGTTCTGGTGCACTCCAGTTGAAGAAAGAGCCCAGCTGGCTCCCTTCCCACTCAGCCTCTGCAGCAGTGAGACAACTTTCTCCAGCACATGAATCACCCTCCCAACGCTCCGCGCGAGCCACGAGCGCTTCCGAGCCTCCGACAGCACTTCTGTCACTGCTGGCCTCGTGCTGGGACACAGGGATCCAGGTGGCTCTGGAGCCACACGGCCCAGGGCTCGGGGAATCTGGCAAGCCCCTGCTCTGCTCCCAGAACTCTGGCTCTGGGGTGCAGAGTTCTGCCAAAATGCAGCACAAACCCCACGGGCTGCCCTGTGCATGAGGGCTGAGCTCACGTGCAGCCATCCAAACACGGCCACGCTGCGAAGTGCACGAGAGCCCGTGTCTGAACAGGGCTCCTGTGGGCCTGGGGAGGAAAAGCTGCTCTGGCTTAGGGCATGCCAAGCAAAATATACTGAGAACACTTAAACAAGGTATAAATAAATCCCACTCGCCACACACACCACCTGTTTGCTCCATTTACAAGAGAGAACTCACCCCTGGTGCACGATCTTCGGTGCGTTTTTAGGCTGAGGAACGGGAGAAGAGAGAGGAGCTTTGACTGAGCTACCTACAAAGTGCAGCACATCTCACCATGCCCCATCTCTGAGTGCAACAGCAGGGCTCAGAGGGACAGGTTTCAGAGCAGCCACCTGCCGCACGTGCAAGCCCAGCTGTAAACAACCTCTGCTGCCACTGCGGTGTGGCCACCACAAAAGGAGCACTGCATTAGCTCCAGAGAAGTAATGGAGTTTAATGGTCCAATTATGGCTTTACCTTTAAGGAAATACAGAAACAGGGTTTTTATACTTTCTCACCTACATAAACATTCTTTGGAAAAGAGCTGGTAATAAGTAGAGCTAGGAAATCAGTTCTAGAAATTCAGTTCAGTTCAGAAAGTCAGTTCCTAGTTTAGAATACTCTTCATGCCATTTTTTTTCTGCTGATGATTGTAATTATTTTTTTCTAATAACAGCAGGGTCCTTACATGCCCTCTCACACATTTTCAGTAAAATTTGATTTGAAATATTTAGTCTCTTTCATATTTATCTTTGTCATTCTATGCTTGGAGGAGGCCTGCCTGGTCTGAGGGCTTACAGTATCAGACAGTCTGTCACTCCTCATGTTTCCTTCCTCTGTCACAATTTAATATATTTTGTCCTGTTAGCTGCTATGAATCAGGAGCTCAGTTTGGTTCGAAAGGAGTCCAAATGGGTGAGCAAGTGGCATTACATAATGACTGGGTTGCTGTTGTTACTGAGCTCTCTGGGTCATAAATGTTTTCTCATTATGTCTCATACCTTGGCTGTGCAGCAGCACTCTGCACTATCAGCACATGGATCAAAGGCATTCCTCTCCCTCCTGGATCTAGGGGTATGCATGAGAGCAGCATTCTGTATCCTTCCTCCTTCACCCACCAGCTTGGCACTGTGGGATTCCTGGAAAGGAGACAGGGTCTGCTTTTCAGTGTGTAAACCACAATAATTGCCAAGATTACTTCCCATTATCATCCTCATTATCTCAGTCACATACATCGTTTTTTCAAGCAGCCTTTTGTTTGTGAGGGAGTAGATGTGATCAGGCAGCTGAGAACTATGGGAGACAGCATAAGACCAAACTTGGTGCTTGTGAAAAATCAAAATGAAGCCTGTGCTCATGAAACACATCAACCACACTGTGGTGCCTGTTTGTGACAACTGAATTAGAGACATTTTTCAAGCAGTTCATTCCTACATGAAGGCTAAACTTGTAAAGGTCAGCAAAATACTGAGTTATTTCCTATTAAAACGTCAGGTGCTGAAAGATGCTTTCAAGTGTAACTAGATTTTCGAGAGATTTTGCAACTTTGTTTATATGATTTTTTTTCTCTGCTTATGCATTTCCCAGGAGAATATGTCCCGCACTTTGGGTTTGTTTTGGAGATAGTATTTGCAAGACAGAGAAATCAAGGATATATATTATTGCTCATTAACAACTGAATATACTTCCTTTTTTTTTTTACTGTTTACTACCAGAAGAAAACACTGCTATAGGTACAACCCAGAGCAATTAAGTAAGGAGAGCAGATTATGCTTTGCACTTGAAAGGGTTTTGAAATATCAAAATCTGGTTTTTTTCTGGTTTGGATGAAAACTATGCATTTCAGCACTCCCTGCAAAAGGCCAGTCCAGCACTGGCTGTCCTGCACCTCCCGGACACAGCTGTGGAGCTGGACAGCCAACTCCTGAGGAGCTGCAGACTGGAAAGCCAAAATCCCAGTGCCGCATGGGCGCCCTGCACAACAGCCAGGAGCTGGAGCTTTCTCCCCAGCAGCTCTTCAGATGTGTGGCAGAGGCTGAGGGAGCTGGGGAGCAGCTCTGAGCACTGGGCAGGGAACAGAGGTGCTCGGCTGAGCAGCTGCCAGAGCCCGATGGAACTTCCAAACCATGGCTGTTCTTCGTTAGCCTTTGGTTAAAACCACACTGCCCCTGGGTGCTGCTTTGATCTGTGCAAATCTGCACTCTCCACTCAAAGCATTTCTGACCAGCTTTAGCTGAGGCTTCAAATCACAGATTCCACGAAAGCTGGAGGCCTGTCTCCATCAGGCTCCCTCGCAAATCCACTCTTGTGAGAGATCCCAGTGCTGGGGTGCAGGCCTGTTGCCACAGGATTTAATGTGCTCAGGATTAGAGCCCAATGGATTTCACACCGAGAACGACCAAGAGATAAACAACAGCATTCTGTGAGATTTGTGAAATTGTCCGTTTCTGAAGACTTGGGACAAGAGAAAAACGTTATATTTACACAAATTTGCAATGTTTAAATTTTTAGTCCTCATTTTACTCTTCTTAAAGAACAAAAAGAAACAACTCATAATTTTATGCTATTTAGGAGTGGGGAAAAAACACATGAATAATAAATTTCATTAATGCCAGCAGCAATTATAATTTAATTGCCCACAGACATTTATTTCTGCTTATTTTTCCTCTCACTGATACCACCATAGGAAAACATGAACTCACCACTGAATTTGATTCAATTTTACATAGCTAGAATTAAGACTCAATATTCTTCTTGCATGAGGATTATGATATTTGTAGTTAGTTGACATTCAAGAGGCTGTTCTAGTTGTACTTTGTTTTGAAATCTGAACTATTCATTCGAGACTCATTAGAGTTAAGCTGTGGGCCTTAAGTTTTAGTACAGGGCTTCAGGTCTCTGCACTGACTCCTTTAGCTCCAAGTGTTTTGGGGAATAAAAGTGAATTCATAATTTAACAAAACATGAATTATAGTTCTTTGTATTTTCTCTGAAATATTACATTTTATTAACACTTCTAGTTTTGGTGCTTTCCCCAAAAAAAAAAAAAAAAAAGGAAGAAAAATTACACCCTGAATCAAGGATTCAGCTGGCTTTTTCTTGAGAGGGTGGATGGCCTTCCCAAGCAACCAGTTGTTTTACCTTAATTCTATTCCAGGCTGTGTATTTTTAATTCTTTCTACGATTTTTTTAAAAAATTCTTTCAGTGATTATAACATTACACAGTAAAAACAGAGATTTCCTGCGAAGCAGACACGTATACAATCCCTGGCTACAATATATGAACACATTTATGCCCATTTAGTCTTACACAGCTCCGGGTGTAGGAGTGGGTGGTTGTCCTGGCTCACACGGAACTGCTGCTGGCGGACAATAATTACCCAAACTTTAGAGCTTTAGCACATCTCTCTCCACTCTGTTCTTGGAAACAATCACCCCAACAGCATACAGGAGTGATACAGTGATTCAGGGTATTAACAGGTGCTGTTTCTTATGGCTGTGTGCAGCTATATCATTCTGTGCTGTTGATATTGGCTCTGATAATTCTTAGTTGAATTCCACCTAAAAATAGGTATGAACGAAAGCTGTTTGGAGGAGGATATATTAAAATTTTATAGCATGTTTTCCAGTGCCTCATGGAAACCTTGGCTATTTCCCTGCATAATCAGCTTGCGAGGTTGAGGGTTGAGCTGCAAAGGGCTGAATCCTGAGAACAGCAGTTGCTGTAAAACATATTGCTGGAACCTGGGGCTTTCTCCAAACCCCACACACAACAAAAACGAGCCACCATCAGGGACTAGACTGAGGATATGTGGTCTTTAGCCAGAAAAAGACTAAGGTGCCTGCAGAGTGCCATTGTGTGGGATGGCTTTAGATGTTTAATACATAGTGCTCAAGCACTTTTATCAAATGGGTCCCATATGGAAAATAAAATAATACAGGTGAAAGCCGCCTCTTGTCCCATCTTGCCCTCAACTGATCTAGGAGTCCAGATGACTGATGTGCCTAAAGGCACAAGGTGATCATGTGCAGTACCTGCTCTAGCTGGGCACAGGCTGGTTTGGCTTTAGAAGCACCAGCGTTGGGCTCTCCCAGAAACAGCTGTGCTGCTGAGATATCTGTGTGCAGAGACTCCTCTCACTCACGTGTGCTCCTGCACTGAGCTGGGATTTTACAGGTTCACATTTAAAATACAAAGTAGTGCTTCTTTCCCTCCTTTTACATTGTCTGTGTTATTGTATCATACACAAAACGACATCAGAGGCTGAGCAATGTGGCTCCCCAAGCAAACTGATATAAAATGAACAAAAAGTCAGCAACCTGCTGCTGGCAGAATAGCTCACTCATTACAAACCACAGCACCTGTTTGCACCTCCACTCCCCAGAAAAACCTCTTATTTTAATATCCTGAAGCATAGAATGTGTAGTTTACTTACAGAAAAAAAAAAAAACTTTGGACAAAACAGAATTTAACTGTTTAATTCACTGTCTCTTTCTCAACTTCCAGCTTAAAAGAATAGAACAGAATAGACTGTTCCAGCTGGAAGGGAAGTGCAGTGATCATTGCACTGCCTGACCAAGTTAAAGCAGGTTGAAGGAATTGTCCACATGCCCTTAAACACTGACAGCCCTGAGGCACTGACCGCCCCTCTAGGGCGGGATGTTGTTCCAGTGTCTGACCACCCTCTTGGTAAAGAAATACTTCCTAATGACCTGCGAAAATCTCCCCTGGCGCAGCGCTGAACCTTTCTCACACATCCTCACTGGATACCGGGGAGAAGGGATCAGCACCTGCCTCTCCATGTCCCCTCCTCGGGATCCTCCCTCAGCCTTCTCTCCTCCAAAGCAGAGCCGCCCCGGGTCCTTATCTGCCTGTCACAGGATGCCTCCCAGCCCTTTCGGCAGCTTTGTTGCCCTCCCCTGGGCACGTTTAAGCAGCACTGTCTTTAGCTAAGCAAAATCTCTCAAGCCTTTGTTTTAAATGCACAGGAGGAAGTCCAAGTATCAGTATGAACAAGGATTATTCTCTAAGGAAACCTTGCCAGGAAGTGACAACAGTTATCGTTCTAAAACAAATACATGCTCATATACACCTGCAAGACAGAGTGCCTACAACATTGAAATTGTTCCTCACTTATATTCCCTTTATCACGATAAAGGTCAGGTTCTTTCACCAATCTCTAGTCAAGTGGACTGATGCATGTATAATAAATTACAGAAATGCCCTTTGAGCCTCTATTATTTGTGAAAAGAAATAACTAAGCAAAGGGTGCTCATCCATCCATAAGGAAAAAAACCCACCTAAAACATAATAGAAAAATCTTTCTTCTTTTCTTATTGAATTTCAAACAGAGAGACAGAAAAGTCCTATTACATTTTTTTAGTCCTGCCCAGGCCAAACAGATTCATAATTGGCAGTTAAGCACATATTTATCTGCCTTCTGGGTCTGTCTCCAATTTGAAGAGAGAAAGATCTGACAATCTATTTCAATAAATGCAATAATCGTTGACACACAGGGAGGAATTCTGACTGTATTTATCTGTGGGACAATAGTGCCAGAGTGGAACAGCTTTCTCCAGCTTATGCTGATTGCAAGCAAACCACAGAATTTTGCTGTGGCTTGGAAACACACCTGAGCTGCAAACATTGAAACAAAACCTAATAAAAACATGGGGAGAAGCTGGACACACTTCTAATCTCCATGTTCTGCGTGGAACATGGAAATATTGCATCATTAATATCCAGAACAAGCAATGCAATATGTACAACATGTAAGTAAATAATCCTTTTTCTCCTACAATTTTCTGGAAGAAATAAGGATTGCTGAGCATTTGTTAACCCCAATGTAAGTCAGACAGAGTGTTCAGAAGAGAAGCTGTTCTGACCCCTGGTCCTGTGTCTGTGTATGTAATGCTCTCTACCTTTTACACTCGGTTGCTCACTCTGAACTGCAAGGACAATTGGTATTTAACCAAAGACAAACTCAGTTTCAAAGTTTATTTCCATTTATTTGGGGCTTTTTGATGTGAATTCCTGTAAGCAATAGAGGAGATAACCAAACACTAGTGCTTCTCTGTGGATATAACTGATTCTGCGAGATACAGAATTGAATCAAAAAGATCTTGCTGCTGAAATAGAACAGGGGTTACATGTCCATATGCTTTCTGTGCATTAAGTTCTGATACAGACATCCGAGTTTCTGGCTACAAAACTGCATTTTGTGTGGATTGTTCTGGGTGTGGAAAGGCTCCACTCTGGATGTGCTGCGTTAGAATGGCAGATCCATCTCCCTTGGAGATATTATTGCTGTTTCTTCGATTATAATGTTTTGTCTATCTTGATTTTTATTTCCAGCTATTCGGTAAAACAAGGCTGTAGGATACCACCATATACATTTCAACCATTTTTTCCTGTTGAAAACAAAACCATTCCCACTAAGCTGCCTCATACTAATCCTTAGTTTTCCAACCATACATGAATCCATTCTGCCTGGCCAGTGCGATGAGCAAACACAAACTCCCAGAAAGTCTGTACAAAACCTACACTTTAAATGAAAAAACCTTTGTTGTGTTGTAACAATTCTCTAACTGAAAATGCAAAAAAAATCCACTGGCAGAAGGATATGAAGTGTTTCCAACAACCAATCTAGGTGTACTGTTAACGTTGCAAGTCTTTTGGTGACTTCCCCCTGAGCACACCAAGTCACTGGGGTGGAGCTGGGAATTGAGGGACTGGGCTCTGAGTCCACGACTACTGCTGAACTAAACACGTGCTTGTTTCCTCCAGGAAAGATGGAGGAAGAGAGGCAGGTTACTCTACCAGTCAAGCAAAGGTAGCACATCAGCAAGAACGACCCCTGCGTGAATCATGACTGTGGTTTAATAGGTCATAGCAATTCTACATAAAAGATTAGAACATGGTCCAAAAATCCATAATTAAGATACAGAAGAGAAGACTAAATGATTGCTATATGATTTATCTGTAATTATACTGGAAAGGAACTATTAACCACAGTGTTTTTGGCTGTAAGTATCTAATACAGAGAGAATTTTCCTGAGGTAGCATTGATTAACGTTGGAGGTAAATTATAATAAATACAAAGGGAGAACCACTTACAGCATATTGAGTTTCTGTGGGAAGTTTGAGTAATGATCCATTGTTGTAAACAGAAATTATTTACAGTTCCATGCTGCGAGAAGCAATAGTTCTGACAGAATTAATACATTAATACAAGGACATTGCCTTTGGTCACAGAGGAAGTTCACAGGCATGCAAATATCAGAGCTTCAAGCAGGCTCCCCTTAGGGAGGCACAGGGACTGTGCCTTTTTCTGCCTGCAAATTCTTAGCACATCAGGAATAAATAAATAAAAACAAGACTGCATGGGAAAGTGTTCATAACAATCTGTAACATTGGAAGAGTTCATTGCTTCAGTCAGCTGAGCAGGAGGGTTCTTGCCCAGGAGCAGAAGCCCTTCAGGCAGGTAACAGTCCCAGGGATGAAAACCTGACCTCACAGTTAGCCCCTGCTGATAATGGTGTGCCCAGAATTTCAGTTTTCAGGGACTGGTAATTTAACCTGCCATGAGTGAAAGTTCACAGAAAACAGGGCCCTGAGCACCTGCCTGTGTTTGACAGTAAGGCAGAGAAGGCTGAGACTTTGGCTTCTACGAGTTCTAGAGCAAGACAAGATCGAAGGAAGAGTAGCAAAGCTGCTGCCAAGACAGTTTTGCTCCCAACAATTAAAAAAAAAGACAGTATACAAATCATACGTGTGTGTGCCTGGCAGGAGTCCACAAAGCCTTGTTCTTGGAAGACGTTCTGAGAAAGCTAAAGAGGCATTCTGCAATCCATTAACAACAATGTATGCAGAGTAATGGGTTATAACTAGAAATGTCTGAGAATAGAACCATCAATTTTACTTTTCCTTCTGGACCTGTACTTAGTTTTTGAGATGAAGAACTGCTCTGTGAGGCACAGGGACTGGACACCAGTGGGTGACACCAGTTCTCCAGCTCATAAGGAGACAGACATGACAGAAGAGGTTGTATTATAAAGGGATATAAACTGTGTCCCCTATCCAGCCTGCCTTCTGACATTTTACTTCAGGCAGGTACCATTGGGCAGAGATTCAAAATCTGTCCTGGGTGTTGTTCTCATGCCAAGATGCACTTGGGCTCAACAGCACTGTTAATTAGCATCATTAGCAGTCCCACATTCATCATTTTGTATCAGCTAATTAGGGTTCTTAGAGGAACTTAAATTTGATGTAGTGGCACTGTAACAAATTATTGAAACCCACCACCCAGTATTTCTGTTTAGGTATCAATTCATCAAGAGGGAAAAGGTCCAGTTTTGAAAGGTTCCTGACATCCTGTAAACCCACCCACGTTACCCTGCTGAGAGGTAGAGGACTGCAAGACAGCAGCTTCTTGTTTGCATAGTAACTAAATCAACAAAGAAGAATCCCCAAGACAGAGAAGTCAGTCCTTAGTACAGTGCCTCATAGGAATGATAATACTGCACGAGTACACACCAGTACACAGCACCAGTGAGAGGGGTTATATTCCAGACTGGAAATAAAGTTCCTGTGATTTAAGAAAAGACAGAGCTGAGGGAAATGTCATGGAATAACAACCACCCCACCTTCAAGACTTCAGTGCAAAAGCAACCCATGTTCATTTGCAAGGGACTGAGAGTTAATTTAACAACTCATTTTTATTCAGTGACTTTTTTGAAAAGCGTTGTTGATCTCAGTCACTTCCTAGTGACATTATAAAACACAGCTCTGAAAGGAAAAAGGAAACTGATAAGTTGGTCTTGTCTGGAAGGTCAAGGAGGTGGATGGGGTGAGATGTGCTCGCTGGGGTCTGGGGTTTCGGTGTGAGGCCAGGGCACACTGGCCCTGAGAAATGCAAATAAACACAGGCAGTGCACTGTGCTGAGGAGGGAAAAGGTACTGTGAATTTAATTCATCAGCAGCACATTTATAAATTGAGCAGTGCTGAGGTACCACTACTGAAGATGTGCTGAACTACTGAAATTCAGTTTATAAATATTGGCCTAACTCCATTAAAGTAGGTGTTCATAAAACACGTTCAGACAGAGCTCCAGAAATGTTCTGAATTTCTCTGGTTCTGCCATTCTCAAAAAGTGTCAGTTCCACCAAGAGCAAAGTAAAGCCTGAGCACTGATCAAAACTTCACACTAAGTAAGATAGTTTTAAGAATATCAGATCTACATTTTAATACTTTTGCCTCAGCTTATAAATTATACAATGCACCAGTTTGTAATGAAGAAGAGTGAAGAGTGAAGAGAATAGTAAGCAAACCGAGGCCATAAAAGGAATAACCCATTGGCAGAGAGACTTTATGAATGAGTACTTTTTAATTCCAGAAAAAAGAAAAGAAACTGTCCCACAAGTAGTTTATGGAGGCAACTTTCTTTGCTGTAGACACGCGCTAAAGTGGAAGCAAAATGTTAGGCTAGAGACACTTTCCTAGATCTGTGTCCTATTCCTGCCTCCCTGACACAGCACAGACACCTGCATGCAGAGGTTTTTGAGGGAAATGGAGCACAGACCGCTGTAAACTCGAGAGAAGAGATGGCTGAAGATTCCCCACAGCCGAGCTGGCATTCCCTGCACACATTATAGGGAGGAGGAAGACACAGAAAAAGGCCTAACTTAGGCTAATGTAGAACAGAAATAAACAATACAAGAAGAAAAGGCTCTCAGAGAAGCCTGGCACCAGTAGAATTCCCTGGCAGGAAGAACTGTGGGCATCAGGGCTGTCTCCGGCATGGCAGGGTGGGAGAGGAGGGAGCACAAGGCAGAAACTCACACCCTTGGGACACGGATCCAGCAGAGCTGTCCTGGCTGCAATCCTTGCAGCACTGCTACCTGCAGTGCTCCTGTGCACACACCCCACAAAGGACACCTGTGGTACCTCTCAGCTCGTAGCAGGGCAGCCCCAAAGGCTCACCTGCTCAGCCCAACAGGACTGATCCGTCCTGGTTCCACCCCTGGACAGGTGAAGGCTTTTCCAGCCTTCTCCTGTCAGCTCAGTGTTGTTATTCTTGCCTGTACAACGTGCCCATGATAATGTAGCCCATTAAACCTTTTTCCCAGAGGAACAGGGACCTGTGCCTGGCCTGCTGCAGTTATTTTGATAACTGTTTTCGGTAAAGGCTACTTAGAAGAAAATATTTGCATTTTGGCAAAAAGATTGCAATTGGGTGGACAGCCTCAACCTCTGTTCAGGCGGGGGAAGTCTTTCAAAAGCCTCTGAAATTTGCTTCTCCAAAGCAGTAAGATTTTCTCATTTATTGAGACATATATTCATCATTGTTCTTTAAGAGTAGAGGTGTCACTCTGCAAAAGGCCATTAAAATGCAAAAATAGAACTAGGCCATCTTTACACTGCACGTCAGGGTATGTGCAGGGACGTTATTGATCACAGAAATTAGACATAAGAGGTTCCTAAAATAACATGGAGGGTGAGGCAGCAGCTCTCACAGTTGTCTTTTAAGTCTGCAGGTTCAAAATAAAATGGGATCATTATTGAAATGTTAAATAGGAATATAAATTTCCTGTTGATACAGGATTGCCTGTGTCCTAATTATGGAAAGATTTTCTGTCCTCCTTTTTCTCCACTCTCCTATCTACTTGGCACTTCCTTCAAAAGGATATGTACGTCATCAGTAGAGAAAATCAAACAATCTGAAGGCTGAAGTCACTTATTATGTGTTTAAATGATCCTTAAGATCATTTATAATAATAAATTTAAATGGTATCTTGTAATATGATATTAATTTCCTTTAAAAATTGCTATGTAAAATCAAGTAAAAAAAATAAAGTCCCTTCCTCTAGTAACTGCCTGGGTGGTAATTCCAAGGGGGGAAATGGACAGATATTTGTTCCCTGTTGCCCGGGATTGCTCTGAAATCCACAATTTTAGGTGCCAAAGGGAAAGTGTATTTTAAAATCTGTTTCTTCATTTTCTATTACTTCTTGTCTCTAGTGCCCAAGCATGAAACAGTTATTTCACTTCTTGCTGAAATGTCATCAGTGGCCGCACTAGGAAACATTTGTGAGTGAATGGGAGCGTTGCAGCAGAGGAGCTGGTGTGTGCTGAGCTCCCAGCAGGAGCTCTGAGCTCACCACCTGCACCCCCAGCCCCAGCGCTGGCCTGGAGGGGCCGGGAGCCTCCGGCACTGCCAGGGCTGGGTCTGCTCTGTGGGACAGTGCCAGTGAACAGGAGGTGTGACTTGGAGTCAGCCACCCCTCCACAGGGTGCCTCGATAACACATTCCACAGCCACGGGGTTGGAAGTGATTTACTTTAAACAACAGGAGCTGGACACTGCTCAGCTCTGTATTTACCACACGGGATACACCCAGCCTGCTCTGCTTGCATTATTAGATTTGAAGATTCACCTCAGTGGCCAAAAGTAGATGAGATGGGCTAAATCTCAGAGAGATGTTAGGAATGCACCATTCCCCCAGCAAAGACTGCCTTTTCTTTTTCAGAAGGAGTTATTTATCTGATGCTGTCTCGCCTAATTATTTTCCCCTGAAACTCTTGTGCATATATTTGAATAGAACAACATTATGTAAATAGAAAATAATTCAACGCTAGAAATTATTGCAATAACAATGTGGAACACATCACAACGAAGAAGCTAAATTTTAGGATATTATTCTACATAAAGGGTCAATCCAAATTACTGTGCCTCATATAAATGCCTACTTAGATAAGGGGTTGATTAAAAGACAACCGTACATGGGGCTCCAAAACACTACTTTTAAAAAAATTATTTATTTCTAGTTACTAGAAGTTAACACCAAAAGATTCAAAGAATCAAATTGTCCCTTTTGGAAGACAGGACATCACTATTCAGGAAAAAAAAAAAAGCCAATTTCAAGAAACTAATGAAAAACAGCATCAGAAAACAGAGGAGGGGTCACACCTGGGGAAAAGAGGGACAGATTTGAAGAGCACTTGGAAAAATTATTTTAATTATATTCTGTTTCTGTTTGATGGCCCAGAAGGATTCATCTGCACACTGGGAAAAAGGACTTGGGCCCTTCACGTGCCATCCTTGAGAATTCACCCAAGGGAGGAAATTCTGTAAAGCACTCAAGACCAAGGTGTGCTGTTGAGCCTTAGAACAGAACACAATCAAAATAATTTAGTATTCATTTAATTCGTGAATTTAGGGACAAGGGAAAGGAAGAGAGAAAGGAATAGAAATGGACATGGTCATGAATAACCACTAATGCAGATTTCTCAGGAATAAATGGAGCTTAACCTAAGCAATTCCCTTTTGTGTCAATGTAGCAGGCCCTTTGGATGGGGAAATGCTGTAGATATAAAAAATTCTGATTTTTAATAGGCTTTCAGAAGCTGTTTCTAAAAGGTTGGTGCAAAATGGTCTGAAAACTGCTTTCAGAGAATAATCCCAAATGATTCCTGTGTTTTAATGGAAGGATGCAGTGAACAGAGTTCTGTAGTGATTTATTCTGCCTCCAATATCTTCAGTAATGAGGAGGACAATGGGACAGTGTACATGTACTTATTAAATTTGTGAACACCATCAAGCTGGAAGGTGTTTGAAAGATTTTGAAGGACAGAATTAGAATTCAAAAGATTGTAAAAAGCTGAAACATGGAGTGTAAACCAAGATGCATTTCTATTAAATGAGACACAAGGTTCTATGTTTAAGAACAATCATTGTGAAAAGCAGTCTGACATAAAAGGGTTTCTGGGCTTTAGGGGATTGAAAGCAAAAATGGATCAACAACACTCTGCTGATGCCAGAGAAGAAATTGTATATTAGGGGGCATAATTAAGTAGACATCCTGCAAGATAGGAGACATATGAGAAGACGTGAGATGCCAAACCTCAAGACAGATGTGTTCAGAAAGGCTGGATTTCTGAAACCTCTAATCATTCTATGTGAGAAGAATTGAAACACTCATTCTGTGGTGCCGAGACTTCAAAATACATAAAATGCTGCAGCACAAGGAGTAGTCATCACCCTTTGAAAAGCCAGTCATTTGTATTTCCTCCGAGTCTGTGCAACAGGAGAACATGCAACCTACTTCATAAGCAATAAATTTTGTTCTTGGCTGTTTTAAAAGATAACAAATTATGACTATTTATCTGAGAACAGAACCCTCATTCTTCACCGGTCTTCTGTCTTCTTTCTCTGAGCTTTTGGTTGCTTAACACAGACTAACAACCTGACATTAGCACGACTGGCACATGCGGGTTGGGAAAGGAGAGATCCGTAACTGGATGTTACAGCTTCACTGTAGTCCCTGATACAATTTCCTCTTTAGAGAGGCTCTAAAAGAATGAATTAGATTATGCCAGAAAGTAAAAAGCACACTCATACCCATTGCTGGGCCAGGTATGTCAGGACAGAAGATGCCACTGGGATGTGCTTCAGGTGAGATAAATATTGAAGCAAAGTATTTCTTAAGCCTCACGTTAACCAGATGATTCGCTAGAGAAATTGCCCTCCACCTTTGCTGGCTGAATGGAAACAACAATGAGCAACTTCCTCCCAGTTTTAACTCTCTCTGTGCCTTAAATCTTGCTCTTAATTGCTTTTGCCCTTGAATGATGTGAGAATCCTGCAGGGAATTTGTTACCCACAAGCTACAGGCAAGGGACTGCTGACTTACGGCTTAGACATAACAGTAACTAACAAAGGCATGAAGTTGGCTTCTATAATTTCATACTGTCTAGTCTTTTCCTTCTAAACTGTTAGTACATGGTCTATGGATAGCTAATAGACAAATTAATGGGATGCCTGAAGCAAGGCAATTTTTAATGTATTCAAACCATTACAGTGAAAGAAAACAATAAACAAGGCATACAAATATTTAGAGTAACATTATAATGACAGGCACATTCCCATTGTGTAAAAATATATTAATTGCTGCAAAGAAAGTAATTTCATTGAAAGACAAAGCAGTCAAAACAACGGATCTGAGCTGGCTGGTGCATCCCTGCAGACTCTTTATTTCTGGGGGGAAAGGTACAGGAGTGTTTGATTTGTAAAACAACTGCTACGTTATGGGAAAGTATACAGAACATTCTTCTGGGCAAAAAAAATTCTGTTGTGTAAGTCAAATTTGCTGAATTTATCTTTTCATAATTTGCATAGCTAAGGATATTTGCAGTGCTCAAAGTGTGTATAACTGGTGGGTTTAATTAATTTCTCAACTCTGCTACTTGAGGCAAAAGAAGATGAAGAAAACCAGAAGCGTGGGCAGGAGTGAGAACACAGCACTGCTCCCTGCCCTCCCACAACTCAAGCACTGGAAATTGATATGAAAGCAGGGTCCTGGTATCTCCAGAGTTCATCTGCTTATTGCCTTCTTAGAGGTTATAATCCTCTGTTTGTGAAGCCACAATGGGTAGCTGTAGAGAAGATTACAATGTCACAAATCCTATCAGAGGATTATAAGTCTGTCAGGTTGTGAGTAATTATGATGGAAAAGGAAACCTCCAGAGGACATAAAAATAACCTGCATGAAAGGAGATCCGGTGTCACATAATAAAAGTCTACATGGAGAACCAACCTCAGAATGCAGCTCTTATACAAAGCAAGAGCCCAGAAAATATTACAAGGATGTGAGTGTGATGGCACAGCATGGAGCCCAAGGGAAGTGAAAAGCAGAAGAGAGGGGCTTCCAGCCAGTTTAGTCACAAGGCCAGTGACATTCCACTCCCACCCTCCTCGGATGGCAGTAAAACAGCCAACTGATTTCACAGGACTCTGCTCCTACACGCTTGGAGCCTAACCAGAAACAAGGAGCCCAAACCTGGAACATGATGAAGGCCCCATCTCCTAAATCCCTGTGGCCACAGAGAATTCAGCACCTTACAGCATCAGAGACTTCATCTAGAAGACAGTGGGGAGCTTCAGGTCTTGATTTGAACTTATACACAAAGATGCAGTTATCTCTTTCCCCATTTGCAACCCCTCACAAGGAGTTCAGAAGACCTCACAGGCATAAGATTCTTTTATATATATATATATATATATATATATTTCTCATAGATTTAAACATAAAATGATAGAGCACATTTAGTAAGAAAAAGGCCCATTTACAGGAACATTGAGAGTTCTTCCCTGACTGGACACAGATAGCAATGGAGCCTCACACCTTTTTAGCTACATTGCTATTGATTTTCCTTCTTTTATGTTTCAACTCCACTCCCACCCATTCACCCACCCCTTATATAATTATTAAAAGAAATACAATCTCTGACTTTCACATAGGTAAGTGCCTGAAAGATGTGGATAGAAAATTAAAGGGGTGGAAGAGGGAGGATTTGTATTGTAAAATTAGTGCTGTGCTCATCTCCAGATAAAAGTATTCTGAATGAAGAGTCCGTCTGGTTTTGAGTGTGTGTAGATAGCATTGCCTTCATCTGACAGCAGCAGAGAATTCCACTGCACTGGAAGGAAACTTGGGAATTTTGACATTTAGAAACAGGAATGAGGCATTGTTTGAGCAGCAGCTCACTGATACCTCTCTGAAGTTCGTTCTCCTGCCAGAGGAGAATCAGCTCCTCCTAAGATAAGCACCAAAGGCACAGCAGCATGGATTTTATGAACTGGCTCCTTGACCTTCTTTCCCGTGTCCAGATGAAAGATACTGTCTCTGAACATCAGCTCATGAATCTCCCTACCATAATTCTTTCTTATGAAGACTGCACCTGCAATAACCTTGTTCATCAGTGTCACAAATGAGATCAGCGAGGTGCCAAGAGCTGCCATCCTGTCCATGCTTTGGTGTCAGTGAGCAGCGGGCACCCTGCTGGTGCACAGCCCCACCCAGGGGTGGGTGGGTGTCCTTCT
The DNA here is from genome assembly GCA_013398015.1 of Oreocharis arfaki. Taxonomy (NCBI): domain Eukaryota; kingdom Metazoa; phylum Chordata; class Aves; order Passeriformes; family Paramythiidae; genus Oreocharis; species Oreocharis arfaki. Next base: position 729,783 of record VZRR01004734.1, on the reverse strand, counting down.
CTTGCCTGTGCTCTGTGCTGCCAGCACGGCCCCAGCAGCACGGGGCCAGAGGGAGTTCAGTGCCTGCACTTCACCTGTGTGACTGGAGATGTTCCTGCATGTTCTGTGCTGGGGGGGAAAGCTCATCCTCAGAGATCCACTGAGCTTCTCTGTCTGTGAGAGACCACACAACCTTTATCATGGGTGACAGCAGCGGAGCAAGAGGTTAATTGTGCAGGGAGTGAATATAAAACCTGAAACACTGGAGGTCAGTGTGCTGAGAGACTCCCACACTCAGTGGCACCACGGAGAATCCCAACACGTAGCATGGGACTGAGTCTCACAATGACTTGCCAGGACAGCGAAAGGCATAAGACAGGATTTTGATGACACATGTTTACACTGCAGACTGTCACTTCCATTAAACAGAAACATTTTTTTTGCTGGATGAAATGCCATCCCACTCATCTCAGATCTTTTCTGTGATTGTGATTAGATGGGTAGGTTGTCTGTGTTACAAGAATGTTTTTGTGAGGTGGTGCAGAGACAGAACAGATCACTGACTAGCATAAATTGCCATGAAAAATATGTATTGTCTCAGAGCTATCACATTTAGGGGCAAGGCAACTACTCACATGACTTGTGCATCACTGATGAGAAAACAAAAAAGTCTGCAGATCTTAAGGGACAAAGACGTACAGAACAACACAGCTCTGTGGGTTACTGAGGGTAGGAGTTCATCCCGAAAGTTGTATTGCAAGGCTACAAGTGTTGAGAAAAGGCAGCAGTAATGATCAAAAATTGGAAGGATTGAAAGGAGTGAAATTATTATTTCAGAGAAGAGAAGAATATTTGGAAAGTAGTAAAAAAAGCATTTACAATAATGAATGATAAAGAAGTTGGATTGCAAGCATCTCTTCTTGCAAAAATAAAAAATCAGTTAAATTGCAAGGCAGAGAAATTAAGATTAGATGAGAGGAACACTTTTCAGTTTAGGACTTGTACTAGACTCTAGAAAGTGTTGCAACAGAATGCCATTAATTTGATAAGAGCTGAAATACCATTTTTCAGCTATGTGGAGAATAAGGCATGGATATTTATAACAGCAAATACAAACAAAAGGGCTCAAGTTTCTAAGTTTTGGGGCATAACCTGATTTGCCGTTTCTGGGAATAACCCCTAGAGTATGGGACGAGCACACACCTCTCACAGACTGTTTTGTACGTCAGTACCACTGGGGCTCCTGCACCCTCCTGTCACATTTGGTATGGGCAGAGAGTGGCTGCTCAGCTGCAGGGACCACACACGCCAGGGGTGTCTGGGTGTGCACCAGCAGGGCACTGTCTCATGGGCATCGCACCCTGCTTTTGATGCGCCACCTTCTGCAGAACAAACCCTTGTACGGGCTGGGTGGGTATATCCTTTAAAATACAACATTTAATGCAAATCTGAAGGAAGGGGTAAAGAATGTGAATAAAGACAATGGCAATGCCATCACAGTACCTACAAAGCCACAAAAACCTCAAATTATAAAGGTGTAAGAAAATGCCCAAACACAAAATCCTTGTGAGGGTCAGTTCAATTGCAGTGGGACGACCTACAGAGAGGCAAGAACAAATACACAGGGCAAAGGTTTGAGTGAGACCCCAACAGGAGGCTCAGTCCTCAGTCCTGAATGGAGAACAGTCTTACTACCCAGGAAGAAACTGAAAGGAATTACTTTACAGTCATAGTCAAATTGTTGAAATCCTACAGTCTCCATCATATGTGGGATTTTTCAGAAATAGCTTCTGCAGCTTCTCTTGGTGAGGCTTGTAGGAGCACGAGTATGTATTCACAATGCTAGAGGAGCTGGTCTGATAATTAAGTATTTTACACTCAAGAACAAAGAGGCAAATATGCTTCTTGTGTCAGTGTAGTTATGGATGGGAGGGGAGCAATTTTATACTGATGTTCTCTAATCACTCGGATCTCTCCTGTTTTCATAGCTGTTATTTTCAATTTTAGTTAGTTCAGGGCATATCTTTTTCTCCTGAGTATCTGAAAATGCTCAGCTATTATTCTATTTTGCTCTGAATTTTCTCTTTTTCCCCCTTTGACTTCCCAGACTTCTTTTGTCTGTCTTGTTCTCATTTCTTTTGTATGTGTGTCTGCAGGTGGCTTTTATAGCAAAATCTCATTCTGCTTTCCTGGCCTCCCCCCACCCTCTCCTGTTTTGTTACGGCATTGCCTGTCTCATTTGTGCTTTTCCTGATGCCTGTAACCACTCATTTCCTAATAGATTCCATTCTGTGCCTATGGAGTTTGTTCATTTTCCCTGTCTTCAAGCACTGAATCATTGACTTCATTGTACAGAAAGGAATGAATCCCCAGGCCACTCTGCAGAGCGGGTTTCACTCTCCCGTGGCTGAAGAGGAGGAGGGACGTGGCTGAGCTCAAGGGATGCCCGTGGCAGGCACTCGGCTCTGAAGCAGTGAACAAGCTCATTATTGCTGCAGCCTCCTCACAGCCTTTCCTCTAACCTGAGCCTCCCATAGCTCTGGCAGCTTCCTGACAAGATTAATCAAACTAGGTGAACACACGGTGTATTCTATAGAAAACACAGAAATCAAACCAGACAGCCTTGAGGCCTTTGCCTTGTCTTACCCTGTGTGTACATGGGACTGTGGTTGGTGTCGTGGGTTTTACATCGAGTTCTTATTTGTATTTAATAACTGCTGACATGCCCATTGCTTGGTTCCTGAATGAAGTGCATTAATCAGATATAACACCATCTTAATTGGACAGAGTGCAGAATAATTACAGTGACCTCTAACACTATTGTCACGCGATTCACACTAAACTAACTCCAAAATTCACAATCAGACAGGGGTGGAAGCACTCCCAAAAAGCAGTTTCACTTGAAAAATGCAGCAAACAGTTAACTGCAACAGCTTCAATTGCATAGGCTGAAATATAGGTCAAGGTAATAAAGAGATAAGGTAATGATCAATCTCCATCAGCTACTGGGAATGCGACCAGAAGCCAGTGCCTCAGACATTTCCAAAGGCTCACTGTTGGTGAGCTGGGATATAAACCCTATTTTCTCTAGCTATAAAAACTGGTTTTGGTGCACCTTCCTTCCAGTTCTTATTTTCTTCTCCATGAGTCTCCCTGCAGCTTTTCTATACCTAGAGGTCTTAAGGTAATTACAGTCAAAACCACTCCAGCATAAGAACTCCTTTGTTTTTCTTTTTTTCCTTGTCCCTCTCATTTTCTGCCCGTCAGATATCTAGCTTGCGTGTGGTGAGCTCCAGCATATTTCACACTCTTCCTTTTGGGCAGATAGTAGGAAGACAGAGGGCAAACCACAAACACTTCATCCACAGTAACTCCCCAAAGTCTCAGAAGGTTAGGGAGCAGGCTGGCATCGCATTTCCTCGCTTCAGCAGAAAACAAGATAGGTTGGGAATATTGCAGATTTTTTACAATATCACCATTGCTAATCAGGTCTGATTATTCATGCTAGAAGCTGTGGCACAAACAGTTTTTGGAGTCTTTGTGATGTTCATACCCTCTGCTTTTTAAAAATAAATACATAAATTGGCAGTGGCACAGTGCAGCTGGTTGTGTGGAACACTGTGGTGGACAATACCAGTGTCACATTGCCAAAAATAATCTCTGAGCACAGCCACAGCTTTCGGGTTAAAGTTGTCCCCATTCAGTGAAGCAGCTATTTGCAAATACCAAGAATATCTGATTTCTGAGTATAAAGGGTTTCACTTGGCACGAGGGGTCAGTAGCAAAGCTGGTATGGATTTTTCTGGTTGAACTTTCTTACAATTGAAACCAATCCCTTGTATCACAAAATATTTTGAAGAATCCAAATGACTGTTATTTCTTCCCTGAAATTTAACACTTAATATTTTTTCCAACTTCAAGAAAAAAAAAATCTCAGATTTCACATGGACATCTTGTGAAGTAGTTGTAGATAAATGTCTTCTTTCCCGAGACAATCCCGGGTCGGTATTGCTGAGACTGAAGTAGTGTTAAGATGGCACTGCTGAGGCCAATCCCTTTTTTAGTTAGAGATGTGGATTGCCCCAAGGTAGGCAGTGCTGCTGAAAACCTCCCCGTTGCTCGCAGCTTGCTGGGCTCCTGCAGTGGTTGGACTGACACTGCCCATTGCCCAGCCTGCTGCAGAATTTACATTGCACCATTGCTGCTTCAGTTATGAACATTTCCTAAAGAGCTTCCAAATGGAGGTGAATTCACCCACATTGTGTTAACTGAATGGGGAGAAAATGACACAAATGTCCTGTTTGCTCACTTATTTCTGGAAAACCAAAGATAAGGAATCAGATCACACACTTTACTGAGCTTGTGAACGCATGCAACATTCACCAGTAATGGCCAGTTAGACTAAAATTTGGTTTGATTTAGACAGATGTATATGTCAAACTGAGATATCTCTTGTAGGCCCCAGGAGTTCATTCCAATGGGAGCCTCTTTATACATAGGAATCATTCTTCAATATGGCTCAATGCACTTTGCCAGAGGTGGCCTTTTGCTTAATTTACTTTGTGCAAATGGCCAATTGAATGAGTAATGTGAACTGTCTTCTGTGAGATGTCTTAGTCTTGTGTAAGCATCTGGCTCTGAGTGAGGGGCCCTGTGCTAGCTAGTGTGGCAGTGTAAGAATGACTGTCTTTAATTCACTTGAAATTCATAATTCAGAAGAGTTCTGGGCTTTTAACAAGACAGGAGAGAAGTCAAAGAAGATCTAGAAATTGAAAACGTATTTCTTTACATCTTTGTAAACTCAAGGGAGCAAACCCCAGCACCATCAGTAACCCAGCAGGAGAGAAGGAGCACAGTCTGTCACTGAACACCCAGACAAACCCAAGTTCACCTAATTCATCTTCCCCAGTACATTCCTGGGGTAACTTTCTTCACTGTGTTTAAAGAGATGACTGGAAAAACCCGATATGTCTAAGTAGGAAACACATACAGAAACCAGTCCTGCTTAGCTACACCTTATTTACTTTGTTTTTACAAGTCCCAATGGCTGGAAGTCATTTCAGCAGTGAGAATGGCGATACTGGTGCTCATAATATTTTTAACACAGTGAAATCATGATGTTTTGACAGACTGAATAATAAGAATTGCCACAAGGGTACTTCATAATAGTAGCATCCATGAAGCATTGATTTAACTCTACTCAGAAAGAAAATTAACGACTGCAGGGGTAAAAGGTTGACACTTTCCTTACAGCAAAGGTCCCAGGAGATATTTGGAAGGTATGGATGGTTTGGAAAGAGAGGTCAACTATTCATTGGTTCAAACCATTCCAGTAGGAGGCTTTCCTCAGCTGTGCTCTAGAGCTGGAATGGGAATGGGATAGGATTGCAGAAACTCCTGTTCCAAGGGTCACTCAGTTGCCTCACTCATGCCAGTACTAGAGCTGAACAGAAACATACTGAGGGTTTTTATTTACTACAAAATAACAATTCCTTAAAATAACAACTATTTCTGTGAAATTGTGACTTAACCAACTTACCCTTTCAAGGTAAAACTTTTAAAAATATTCAAAAGGTGTTCCAGTAGTTTTTGGAGAATTCCGAAACAGAAAAGTTTCTCATTTTTAATTCTTCCTTTTTAAGAACCAGTAACAGCAAGAAGAATCATCCTGTTATTAGATGATAGCACTGGTACTATTTTTGTCCCATTGCCTCAAGGTGCCCTCCCAGCTTGGGTATGGGATGGGCAGAGCTCTGCACAGTCAGGGGCAGCCCCAGTGTGAACAGCAGCAGCTGCACCAGGCACCAGAGACAGGGAAGAAAGTTTAAAAACACCTTTGGTTTCTTTTCTCTCCCAGCAGTAAATCTGTTAACTGACTTCAGAACTCCTGCTTATTAATGAGCTGTGGAAAGCCAGGTGGCTGAATTCCCTTAAAATCCTGGCAGACTGCAGGGATATTTGGCTCCTGCCAGATCCTGTGGGCACTTGGAGGATGGTCCAGTCAATCCATCACAATAAACTGCCTTTCCCACAACTGACCAGCTTTCTGTCTACACGATCTCTATGCTGTGCTTGATGCTGTGGGAGTTACTGTATTGTCACCTAGACAGCACCATGGTCTCATTGCAGGAGAAAAATGTGCTTGTCTGTGATTGCAGAAGCCGTGAGAAGGTTCTAGAATTGCCAATCAGCTCCAAATATGCCAAAATACAGCCTAGAGCAAGGCTCAGCAAAAAAGATACACTGACCGTGTTGAAATCTGTTGAAATTTTGGGTTGCAAGTTGAGTGCAGCATACAATTATGACCAAATGTTTTAGAGGCTGGAATTGAACGCTAAAAAACCAAATAAATTATGTTATATCTTAGAAAGGAAAGTATACATGCTGTATTCTCTGCTATAAAGGAAGAAATAAATATCAGAAAGGATATAGGGTGAGTGCTGCCATAAAGCTGTACATAAGCAGAGATTAGCTCCTGTTTTTATGTATGTCTGCTACAGAAAACATGATCTTGGTGTGGTATTACGATACCCACTGCTGGGGAGGAGGAGAAAACATAAGGACAAAGTGTGTGCTTTGAAGAAATCACCTAATGATAGTCATGAGGCAAAAAAGCACATTTTACACTGTGGTGCTTGTCTACAGAACACAACATAAAGCTGTGCAAATAACCAAGCTGCTCCTGGTGTTAAAAGCAGTGTAACTGTGTGTGTGCAGCAGCCTGAGCCAATTTAAATGAGTCTGGCTCTTTTACTGCACAGAGAGACTCTGCTGCCCTGTATTCAGTCTAACTTGGAACAAACTCTGTGTTTTGCTTTGTATCTCAGTGCTGCAGCAAATTCAGTATTGTCAGTGTTCAATTGTTTTGAAAACCCATTTTTTAGTTCAAAGATCTCTTTATACGAAAGTTATCGTGTGTTGCTATAATCACTTGTCAGCTTTTAATCATGCCATTAACTTTGAAGTACAGGTCTGCTGTACTCAAACTCCCACTTTGCAGTAAATACTGTTTTGTTGCATTGAATCTCAGGACATAATCTGGCTAATCTGTACTCAATAATGATTTGAAAACCTTGAGAGTAATTTACTTTTTACTTAATGCTTGTCGATTTTCTTTAATACAGACCCACCACAGATGAATAATGTCATGCCAACATCTCCCCTCCTTCCTCAGATGGCACATCAACATTCATATCCCAGCCTGGGACAGATCACAAACCCGTATGAGCAGCAGCCCCCAGGCAAAGAACTTAACAAGTACGCGTCTCTAAAGGCAGTCGGTAAGTAAGCGACGCGACGCGTGACTTCTCCTTTAGCTCAGCATGTTGCACTTGCTGCTGGCAGCTGACATTCTGCCTCCAAGTTGAAAACAAGGTCTTGCTCATCTGGACTATTTCATGACAGAATTTCATATGAATATCCCACGGTACAATTTAATATGGGATATCATGTTAGCTGGAAATGCAATGAAGATTAAGCTGAGGACTGCAATTAAGAGATACGAAAGCTACATGCAAGAACTGGTGATCACATGATGTGAGCTCATACATGCACACAAAACCACCCCGTGCCTCTGCAAGTCATTTTTCAGCAAGTTTCACTTGTGCTGTACACACAGTGTTCAGCCCCTGTTCTTTATACCCCGAACCTGCAAGGAGCAGGGCTGGACTTGATGGTCCCCGTGGGTCCCTTCCAACCTGAGATATTATAGAATATGCCCACGTATGCATTGTGGTGTTCGTTTCCCATAGCTTTTTACACTAATGAGAGAGAAAAACATCACCTGCTAAATACTTCCGAAAAGAGAAGGCACTCATACAGTTCTGAAGTAAGAGCTTTCACATTTCCTGCAAGATGTACATTAGTAGGTCACTGGAGGAATGTTCTGAGATCTTATCATTTCAAACAATTAGTGCATTATAAAACTCCTAATAAAGATCCCAGTGCTGGCTATTTTCTGTGCCTGATTAATATTATTTTAAGTAAATGAGAGAACATCCTCAAAGAAACAGTTGTGAGGAAGGAAAAGGACAATAGTGAATAAAAAATTCAAAAGAATTTTCACATTGAACATCTAAGCTTATAATAGTTTTCAGGGGCTGTAAATACCTGCTGCACACCCTGTGGTGACAGAGAGCCCCTTCTAGACAATAATACATTAAGAACTGGGGGGGTCTTCCCACTAACCCTTGCTTAGCTTTCACATATGGATGGTAACATCCTTTCCCAACAAATTTAGAGTAATGCCATACTCCCTATTTCCCGACAGAGATACTTATCTAGAAAAATGAGCAGAACAGCTAAAGGCTTTCTGACTTAAGAACCGAGTATTCACCATGCCAGACAAAATTTTCATCACAAACTGACATTCCTTTATCTGCACTTCAGGATACCAGACCTCTAACAAAATGAACATCAAAGTCCCATCTCAAATAGTTCAGTTTTACTTTAGCTTGTTGGTTTTGTATCTTACAAGTGGCATTTTAAATCTGTTTATGAAAACAAGGGTTAATAGCTTTCTGCTGGGTTTTGAATACCAAGCAGCTTTACAATTCCTTCTTCAAAAGGTGCTATTGTGTAATGATGTGGTGATTATCACAGATTTATGCACTGATATTAAGCTGCTTTTTCAGATGTCAATTTAGGTCAGGTCAATCATCAAAGCTAAAAGGTATTTAAGCATAACAAAATGAGAGATGAAACATTCTAAGAAATTTCTCTCATCTGCCTAAGAGCCACTGAATGTACCTTTCAAAAAATTATTACATTAGAACTTAGATATTTCTTGTGTGTCTGAGTACAAGTTTTTGAGACAGCGAGATTATAACCATACCGTTAAATCAACCTTGAAAGATGGTGCACTTCAGCTCCAGAAGTTGTATAATGCCTCTCAGAATCTTAAACTAAATTAAACATAAATTTCAGGGACATTTTCTTCCACGGGGATTGTACCACCTTCCCATGCTTTTCCCCTATCCTTCCTATCTCTTCTCTCTTTTTTTTTCCTAAAGAGCTACTGGTCTCAGACAACATTAGCCAAGTTTTAGATGCAGGTGAATTTTCACAAGTACAAAAGTACTGCATTGTGATCCAAACTTCTCAGCAGAAAACAAGAGAGGTTTTGAAACTGTTACACATTCACACCTTCTGTCTGGACGGAACAAGAACTAAATACACTCAGTTTTCAACCCTTTTCAGTCCCTCAAGGCCCTGATTTCTCCCAAGAGTAGCTCTTGAGTACCTCCCAAGGTCACAAAGAGGTTTTTCCATGACGCCAGCCATGCCCAGGTCTGTGACCACACTGACATCCAGCTCTCCAGACTGCACACTGCAGGGTTCACGCTGGCTTTCAGAGAGCTCTGACAGCAAAGAGGAGCAGGCCTACATCAAGCCCACCAACACAAATTTAACCTGACAACATCTTTTGAACAACCAGACACAGACTGAGTTCACCCTGACCTCATGTCACAGGGCAAAGGCTTTTTTTGCCTGCCAACATTCAGACTTGTGTTTATGGGTCCCCGCAGGTTGATGACCATGTGTAGTCCATTTTCTTTTGCATTCATTGATAGTGGCTTGGGGGTGTATTCATTTGCCACAACAGAAAATTAATAAGGAACGTATTCTATATTCCTCCATGCATTTGAGGCAAACCATATTCATTTAAGTGCCCCTTACTCTGCATGATCCCATTGTTCAAGTGTAGTCCACTGTGCTTAACCCTTTTCTTCAAGAAGGGGTTGGAGGAAGCATTTCCAATGCTTTGTAGCAACTGTAACTATAGTACATTAATATCCCTCCTCAGAATGCAGCCAGAAGTGGTAAGAAGTTTAGATAACTGAAAAAGTGAAGTTTTACCAGAGGCAGTATTAAATTAATTTCTACACAGCTGCTTTCTTCTGAACTACAGATGTCCTAAAAATTTGGCTAATTTTAGAAGTGAGCTACTCATTCCTCAGTGACTGTCTGCTGTGAAAATTCAGTTTATGGAGAAGTAGCGAGTCACATTAATCTCTGTTTTGATCATCAGATTCTCCATTAAATTCAGTAAAGATTCAAGTTCTTGTGAAAACAAGAGACAGCAGTCCCCTTGCTATTAATTTGCATTGTGCTACTGAATGAGAATGACCCATACCTTGGTAGTGAGACCACGCTGATCCCTAGGAAGCAATTTTAAAGCTACACCTCATACTCCAAGTGACAGAGTGTGGTTGGATGTTGGACTGTTCATGCATGTGTACAGTGCAACGTGTGCATTGCAGTGTCTGATTCAGCACTACAGGGGAGAAGAGAGTTGAAAAGGTTGCTGTGGATGTATTTTATTTAAAAAGCTTAATATTTTTACTTGAACAAGCTCAAACTGCACAACCAAACCCTTTCACACTCAGTGGGAGAGGATGTTTTTCTCATTTTTTGTTAGGAATTCTTAAATTTATTGCAGCCTCCAGAATTCCTTAAGTACTGACCACGTCTTCAGACCACATTTACCTTTTCCCCTCACTGCCTGCTGGCATTTCCATCTCTGAATGATGTGAGGACATTCTGTGCCCATTTAAATTCTCATAAGAGTGCTTGGAGTACAGCACCAGTGAGTTGAGATGTGCTTACTGTTTTCCTTGCTGCATTAGAATTTTATTCTCCTTCTGCCTTGGCACACACACCACCAGGGGATAACCAGCAGAAGGCAGAGGACCACTCGGAAATGAGATAGAGAACACATATTTCCTGAACAAATAGATAAGAAATCTACCTCCTAGCATCTCTAGCCTACCTGGCTGACTGATCTGATTTATTGATAGCTACACTTGGTTCATCCATTATTTTTCCATTTTCAAGCCACAGAATCTCTTTTCAACGGTGCCAAATTTTTCCCACCTCAGAATGTGAGAGACTATCTGAGGGAAAAGGGTTAATGAGCTCCAAGACCAGTCCCAGCAGCTGTGGTCATTGAATGTTGCATGGCAATAAACACTCAGTGCTTAGAAATTTCAGGGTTTTGGTCACCTGAGACGACACGATCCTGGTTTCCTTCAGTGCTTTTGCGGTATTTGATTATTTATGTGAAAAGTGCAGAAAGAGGTTTTTCTGCATAAATTATTCTTATTTCCAGTTCATCAACTGTGTTTTTACTCCATGCTTAAATGGTTATTGCTCACTTAAGCAGTACTGACATGCCTAAAGCTACAAGTGGATAGAGATCTTGTAGCTGAACACCTTCATGAAATTCAAGTCCCAGGACATACAAAGGTAGCTCATCACAAATTTTTATGCACATCATTTGGACATTCATTTGGAAAGCATGAACAATTCAACTTCAAATTGCACTCTGCTAAGCTGTAAGAGTTATAGACCATCCTGTTGAATAAGAGTTTCCTAGACCTCAAACTGCCCTCATTATTCCGAGTTATTAGTTATTTATTCAGTCACACTGTTCTGCAAGCCTGGCTCAGTAACAGTTAATTTTCTTTCCTAAGTTTCAGGGAGCACAAAGTCACTAAATATTTTTAGACCTTCTTGCAGAAATTAAAAAATACTCCAAACCCAACTTCTAAATCTCCAGAGGACTGGGAAAATGATCACTCAGCTGCTGGAGATGTGCACAGACATGCAAGTAAGAACTGAGAATACAAATATTTCTACAGTTTAACATGATTTTGTATTTCTTTGATAAACTTTCTTCTTCCCTTTTCTCACATACACACACAGACATTTGAGGAATTGAGTGGACATTGTCAAAGAAAAGAAAAAAATACGATAAACAGAATTCCTCCCTGAAACACAGAGCCAGAAAGCCTTCCCTGATGCTGGGAGTTGTTAGTCTCCTATGGGATTAAATCAGATCTAATTGATTTGATATAGTGAAGCTAGGAGGAGATAATTGGCAGCAGACCCACCATCACATCTCTGAGTCTACAGCTCCCAGCATTTTTTGAAGCTGCACAGTTCTTTGATCCCAGAGGAAACATTAGACATCATCCAGCTCTGCTTGCAGTTGCAAAACTGCAAAGTGAGATTCTGCAAATATGACACTCAGAGAATAAATATCTCCTGGCTGGGTCCCTGCAGAAAGGAGTGTGGCCACAAGTGTGCCGGGGCACCAGGTGACAGCTGTCCCAGAAAGGTGAAGCACGTGAGAAAACCGACCTGGTCCTGTGTCCTGTGCACACACAGAAGGATCCAAAGGGAAGATCACCCTGAGGTTAGCTCTGGGCTGCTATCTTTGAACCATCCTCCTGTCTGATGGGAAATCTGTTGCTCCCTTCTCCTGAGCTTCAGACCTTCAATTTCCATAGAAATGGCTGTAACTCTGTGCTGGTACCAGATCTGTTGAGAATAGAAGTGACTTCCCAGCGACCTCCTACCAATCTGATTCCTATCTCACCATGAGACTCTGTACAATTCCCTGTAGTTCGTTGTGCTCTGGCCTGGAAAGAAACACTGTAATTGGAAAAATGGAGACACACAACATGCCTGCCCATGAATTCACAGGGTTGATACAGTCCACTTTTAGAAAAAGCAGAACTACAAAATTATTGGACACAGTATGTTTGTATTCATTTACTTTCCTATACCAGCCACACTGTTACACTGAGGAGTAAATATTCAGGTTTCTTTGGAAGGCTTAAAAAGGAATTGTGCTTTCTTTTCAAAGACTAAAGAAATTTTCAGTTACCACTTCCATAAGGAGTTACACAAAGATGGATTTTAAAAAAATCTGGAACATGGGAATATCTCACTAGATTTACCATGAAAAACTGACAGGGAAGCACAGATTAATGCATCACTTGTAATATCCACAGGGTGATTCAGATAATGATTGCAGATATCCAGAGGTATGTGCTGTGTCATAAATAATGCTCAACTAGGCCATCTGCCCAACTCAACACTGGAACTGCAGATTTGGCTCAAGGAAGCGTGACATAAAGGCTCGATATCTTTTTATTATTATTATTTACTCAGCCCAGTGTGGCTGGAGAATTTGAAGCTTTTGAGTGTTCATTTGTTAAGGAAGTCTTTCATATTTTTATCCTTGCTGCTTCTTCAGGCACAAGAGAAAAGCCAAGCAGCGCTCAGGGTCAAGCCTTGCTTTACCAATCCCCCTGCCAGCACCTTCCCTCAGCCTTCCCATTCCCCAGCCAGAGGAAGTGCAGCATCACTTGTTTCACTCACGTCTTCTGACGAGACCCAGCAAATTTCACATCCTGCCCAGTGCATGCAGATGAAATTACAAGACCTTTCCTTGCTTCCACTAAATCATTTAATTATTTTCCCTGTTATTTACCCAATTGGCTTCTGATACCTAGAGGCACACTGTCATAGGTAAATATAAAATGCTTGGAGAGTCTTGATCAAAATATTTTCCTGTTTTATCATCCAGCACACTCATTTCTTCTTCCAGTGAAGTAACCATATTTTATTATAAATATGTTGTTTGTGCAGAGCCTCAGTATCTTGAGCTAAATCATCTGCTTTGCTGGTATTCTTTCTCAACCTTTTAAAAAACAATGTTTTACTGTAAAATCTACAGGAGGATATTATTTCTGAGGGTGGGGAATTCTGCTCTAAGCAATCAGACTTCCAAGCAGCCGTTGCCCATTCCATCCTTTAGCAGCCAGATGGATTTGTGAACTTTGGGGATATGTTGGTCTTGGCAGAAGCAACATCATGGCAGGTGGAAGGAAACTGCAAATACTCCTTCTATTACAAGAAACAGTTTTAACACCAATATAAGATGCTCTTAAACACTGCCATCTATGTTGTCTCATTTCCTAGACTTTAACAACACACTGAACTTGGGAAAGAAAGGAAATCTGACCTTGAGGTGCATTTAGTTTGGGTTTAAACTTTAAACTTTTTGGTTTTGGGGTTGGACTCATACCTAGTGAGTTTGGTTTTTCTGAATTTGGTCCACTACCTGGTTTTATGGTGGCTGAAGAATATTTTAAAAAATGTATTAAATCTTAACCTATTTTTCATGCCAAAATAGCAAATTTAAATTTGTGCATCCTAATTCTTGTTCTTGATGTTGATATTCTTTGCATCCATGCTCCCTACCACAAAGAAACAGCCCTTTTTTGTTATCAGCACAATAAAATAGTGAAAATTAAATATTCACCAATCATTCATGAAAGTTCAGCTTATGAAACCACTCCACATTCCATCAGCTATACACCATGTAGAACTCACCCCTCTTCCACTGAAAATTAGGTTGGTTCTCTGGAAACAAATTGATTTTAAAAATCCTTATTATGTGATAATGAATCAAAATGAAACAAAAAGTTATTTCCTCCTTTTTATGAGACATAATGGACAGAGCTAAAATAAGAGTACCAGGAACCCAGCTGACCACTAGAGAAGGGGGAATTTTGCTGTCTTTTGCTTGTCTTTTGTCCTTGAAGATAGAACCTTCAGAGGTAACGAACTTACAGTAACCAACTTTATTTCCATCTGTTGAGATCAGGCCCCAGGAAGAAAACAAGTAAATCTAACTCAAGCATGGGTTATTCCAACCTATTTCTATGAAATGCTGATGAATTATGCATGAGATTTTTTTACACATGTAGTGAAGACATGATTGAAACTTTATGCTCAGGCAATAAAAGTGAGCCAATAAAAACAAGGCTCAGCTCACGCGATGACAAAGTCTAACAATGCTGAGCATTTTCACTTGCAGCCCTTCCTAAATGTCCCTCTCTGTAACTATTTTATTTTGCAATATAAACATACTTCTCATTCTGCAATGCAAATATTTTTTTATCAATTATTTAAGCGCAGAGATTGATCTTAAAGATACGAAAACAACTGTGAATACTTACAGATAAATAGTAACTCTGTGGGATCCCAGCTCAAATCTAGATTTAATCTGAAGTGTGGCTTTTAACAGTGCCCACCATGGAGCCTGCACATTGCACTGCTTGCTCTTAGCATACTCCACCCATTTTCCCCTCTGGACTATTAGCTTTGTAGGTAATGGATGGCAATATTTCTGCAGTAAGAGTTTAATACATGTGTTCAACATGTGATATGTTGTAAGACTTTTCAGCTTTGTACATGGATATATGTGAAAAGCAGAGTGCAATGTTCTTCAGGATTACCCATGGACACAAAAGGTAGTAAGACAACTGATAGGAATGAATCCCTTATTAACAATATCATATAAAAAGCAGCAATTATCTGTCTGCTATTTTGGTTCTGCAAAGGGGGCTCTAAAGCCAGTAAATGTGTTTTTCAGAAATTGTACAGATAAAAGTCACAGAGACCATTGCTTTATTCCTATACATTCGTACTGTAATAACAAAGGGCTTGAGGCATGGAGGGAGGAAGAGCAGTAACATGATTTGTAATGCACAGTTAATTTTTGCAGAAGTCCTTCCCTAACAGCTTGTTTGAGGAAGGATAAGGGGAAAAGAGAAGCTGAAAAGAAAAATATCTGGCACTACAGCATCAAAAAAATACAACACAAAGATAACATTTGGTCCCATTCTAAGGGAAATATTAAGTACAACAGGTAATTTTTGTAGTGGGAAAGTCTGCAAAGCTTTCTAGGCTATGGAAGGTGCTACAGTGGAAAGCAGCCAGGGCCCTGCCACAGGGGAGGAGGCAGAGCTGCAGCTCAGCACTGCTGCTGCTCATTTTCCCCAGCAATTGATATGATTGCAATTCCTGGGAAAAGGGGAGAGAGGAGCTGTGCACTCCTCCGGGGCTGCAGTCTGGTGTGTGCACTATTAACTATTCATGGCAGAGAGCTGCATTCCCAATTCTTCCTGGGCTGTCAATCACTGCTGCTGCTGCCTTCCACCAGGGCTCTGTTCAGAGCAGGCACCACTTCTGCTCTGCCTTGGACTTGGGCCAAGCTGCAGGAAAACCTGAAGAAACTCATTTTCTTCTGACAGGGCAAGTTTGGGAATTGCAGGGAACACTAGTTTCTTTCAGTTTGACACACATCTCTGGTTTGGAAACCTCTGGCAACCATGCTCAAGACATTAACAATACAAATGTCATCGAGTCTAAAAAGAGAGGGACAGAAAAAGGAGAAAAGGAGTAAACCCAGAACTCAATGTGTATAAGTATATATATGAAATTATTTCCTTTTTTTAAATTATTTTTTCCTCCTGAAAAAAAGGTAAGAAAAAGATAACTTTCTAATAGAAACAATTTATGCCACAACTATTTTGGAAAAAAAAATCAACTTCAATCCAGTTTTTTTACTAAAATACTTTAAAACTAAAGCAGTTAAGAAACAGATCAAACAAAAATAAATTCAGCAAGAAATAGCTACTACATCACTAGGACTTTTTATTTAACCAGTACAATTCTAGAAGCCTTTCTTCATGCTGAGAAATAATAGTGTAAATCTAGTATGATGCCAGTTGAAAGGCAGAAAAATGCAGATTTATTTCAGCACTAAAAACACATCTTAATTACATGTTCAGACTCTGAACTGGGTTCTCTGTATTCTCATGCAGCTTCCTATGTCATCACATCTGGTATTTGCAGCTTAGCTGTAGCTGATTCAGACATATGTGTAAGAGTTATAACCAGCAGTACACTAAAAGAAACAAAATATCAACAAAAAGTATTAAAACTGAAAACAAAATTGAGCACACAGAAGAATGCCAACAACAACGTGGGAAAAAACAATTAAATTAGGTTCATGCTAAGAACAGTCATTGCAGATAAACGTGGTCAGGAACAGCAGAGCTTTTTCAGTCGATGTTAGGGAAGGTAAATTGACACCCGAAGGAAAACCGGACGGGCTTGTTCGGATGGTGAATCCCGCTGCAGAACCCTTTAGTGCCGTGCCCCGCGTTCCCTCGGCGTGCAGCCCCCCGGGAGCGGGGCACCCCCGGCAAGCCCCGGGCGCAGGAGCGGAGCTCCGGCCCCCCGCGCTGCCCCTGCCCGAGCAGGGCCGGCACTGCCCCCGCCCTCCGCAGCAGGCTCTGCCCTCCCGCGAACCGGAGATCCTCGCCCGCCAGGAAGGGTACAAACGATTTCATATTATTGTTGATGTAGGAAAGCGCTGCCGGAAAACTTCTGACACGATCAGATTTATCCCGAGAAGCATTGAAAAGCACCCAGTGAAAAAGCGAGCAAGATTACTGAAGGAAGAAGTGGAAGAAGCTTTTTAAGCAAATCTCCTAAGTGTTAACCTCTTTGGCTTTGGATAGCATTTTTAGAAAGCAAGCCAACCCTTCCTTTCCTAAGTCAGTTTATGCTGCAGTCATGCTTTATTCAGAAGTTAAGCATGACAGCATGACTCCTTATATAGTTTCTATTTCAAAAGGCAAGTTTTCATACCATATATAAGGTTTCCAGTAAAACTCAAACTGATAAATATGCTTAAATGAGATAAAACGAAATAAATATTTCACAGTAGAACTTTTCATATTTATTTGCCATTGTAGATGCTATGAAAGCCACAAGCTTAGAGGCCTTTAGGAAAAAAAATAATGAAAAAACAGATTTACAGTTACAGGACAGCCACTGGCTGCATTTTCAAAGAAAAGTCAGAGATTTTAATACATAATTCTCTTAAACTTCTTTTACAATTTCATCCCTTGGATCAAGAATAGAACTGGCAGTCTTATTTCCGTCTTAAGTTTATCATTCATTGCACGACACTGAACCAGCAGTTTAGCACGTTGGTGCTTGAATTTAAAATGTTAAATCACTCGAGGATACAACCAAGTAGTGTGATCTTTGTCTATCTGCATGTAACAGATTTCAGGTTTCCTGAAAAAATTTACAATTCTAATGTCAATTTAATATGAATCAGCCACCATTTGTTTCCAGGTTAACAGAGCCTACTGATTTTGGTTAGTCAGAAAAAGTCTTGTTTTTCTTGTACTGGTTAGATTCAGGTACTCTGCATGCCACTGGTCCCTGGTTAGGTAGAACGTGTGTCTTGTTTTAAATATGTGTGTGTCTGCAGTATTTTGATCAAAACCAAATCACAATATCACTGCAGCACTTTGCAAAATTGAATCATAAATATTGCAATTTAATACTATGTAAATCAATGCAGGCAAGTATACAAAGCCCAGCTGGAAAATCTGTTTTACATGTCCAAGGAGAAACCTGCCTAAACTCACACAGTAAATAAACATTTGGAAAAAAAGAAAGAAAGAAACCAGACTTTGCAGTGCTGTGCTTTTTGGCACATTGTCAGAAGAGGGGTGCTTCTGCTCCCAAACATGTGGCTACCCTTGTATTCCAGGGAATGGTGACCCTGCTTCTGGTGAACCACACATCATGCCTGAGGAGTTCATCAAAATCTGTCTCAGTGTTCCCAGCCAGGCAGCAGACTTTGCTGTGGGGGTTAAAGAGCATTGCTGAGACTGGAGGCTTCACTTACCCCGTCTAATTACATTCTTATCCTAAACCATTCCTGATGTGTCTCAAAACCCAGAAATATTCTGACCTCTTCAGCCTTCCATAAACTGTCATGAAAATAATCAAAAGAAGAGGAGAAATGTTTGGCCCTATGTGTTTATCTTTTTTCATGTCTCATATCTTGAAATAATTTTATTTCACTGGGAAAACAAAATGTAGTCTTGTGTCTGGAGGTGGACAAGCTCTTTTCAAGCAATGTCTGAGAAGAAAAGGTTGATATGGTTTGTCTTTTCGTGCTTGGTCTCTCTCCAGATCACTGTAAGAAATCAGTAAATAGATGAAGTGGTAAAGGTGGCCAGGAGAGGAATAACACTGAGCCACAAAAAGTAGGTTCTAAAAAACTTACTCGGGGTTCTATGCATTCTGTATTTTTCTTTACCTCTGTCAGTAAAAAAACATGGGAAAGAATCCAAAAACATAAAATAGTCTTCATTTTCAGAATGTCTTGAATAAAGGCAAAATAGTATTAGAAGAAAACCAAATATTTAGGACAGAAATCAATGCAGGCTACAGGCTGAATTCTGGCTTTTCAAAGCTCAATACAAGAATGAGGAGGGCTGCAAAAATGATTTTAAAAGTACCTTTGCCCTTTCTTGAAACTTAGTATGGTTTAAAATTGCCCCAACTTGTATAGAGCCACCCCAGTGCCTGTGAGGTGAGAACAGCCAGTGACCAGCCATGGAGCAAGCACACTCCTTCCTGTTGGCCACAGCCAGATCTCTCATCATCCTGCCCATTCCCCGTTCTACCAACAGAATCCTGTCTAGCTGAAAGTTCCCCACACAGCCTGTTTTCCAACACACTTCATATTATGCAGAGCAAATACTTCCATGGTCCATGATAGCTAGTGAGCCACTTAATTCAAAACACAGGTCATTAGTTATTTATTTTATGGTATGGAACACATTTTTCTGTGAATTTATTGGATCCAATTCGTACCTGGGGCAGCTAATACAAACTCTGCCCACGTGAGTTCTTTCCCCTCACCCAAGAATAAACATGTGCTAGTGTACAAATGATACTTCTTTGATTTTCAGACGAAATCCTGCAGGAACTCTCACACAGAGCTGGTTTATATCCTGGAAGCCTTTGAACATATTGTCTTAGATGCCAGCTTGGAAAGGCAAATGAATAAGCAATCACACATTCAGACAGGATCAACAGCACCACCAAAGGCAGCAGCCCAGTATTTCCCTGGGCAAAATTCTCATGTTGTCTGTGAGTCAGGATTCATTACCCTTCTGTCTTTCCTTGAGTTTTCACTTCCATTACTTAGAGAAATCTAAGTTTCCCATAGCTTCAGGTAACGACGCCGTCATCTCAGCCGACTCAGGGCTGCAGGAGCAAAGCCTTGTTACAAACTGCTATAAACTACATAGGGAGAAACCACCCACAAACAGGCACTTCCTTCATTTCAGCAGTTATCTGGTGTGTCACTGGAGCAATTCCATTGCTCTCCTGTCCTCAGCGCTTTCCGCTGGCTTGCTTCCTGCATCTCTAGCCCTTCATTTGAAACACAGACTTTTTTGGCTAGAATAAAGCTCTGCATTTCACATAGTTCTTAAAATATGTTCAGATAACAAGCAATTCTGTAAACATCAAGTGAGGAACAGTGTCTCTACATATTTTCATAGCTTCTGACTGTGACTGTAAGCTCGCACGGAAGTTGGGGTATTGGTTTTGGTTTTTTACTGTCTTTAGAGCTTTTATAAGGGCTCACTCCTTTGTGGATTCCCTCCTCTCACTTCAGAGGCTTCTTCCCACTCCTAGGTGCCTATTTTCACAAAAACTGTAGGGCAGAATTGTCTTTCATGATTCTGTATTTCCCCACAGCTGTAAGAAGTGGTGTGAGTATTCAGAGCCATGTTCTAGACCCTCAGAGATAAGAGCATTGTCGATAAGGAACAGAGTTAAAACCCCTTGCAATATTTTACAAGAAAAAGAAAGCATTCACAATGCTAGTGCACATCCACATGACTCTATGCCACAAGTGCTTACACAGTGACCTTGAAGACTACTTAAGCTGGGGAACAGATCAACATTTCATAGTTTCAGGGCCACCTCTCAAGTAAGGCTTATATCCAAATAAGCTCACTAAGAAATTCTGACCCTGTGGCAGCCACAAGGATTTTTGCCACTGATATTCAAGAAAACACGTTTTCAGCCATGGAATTTATTTGGTAAGAGACTCACTGGTTTCCATGCTTTTGTTACACAGCTATGGATTCTAAAGAAAGATGTGAAATTTTCGTGTTTGTTCATGGGCAATTATCAATCAGTGAAAGAACAAAGTGTGTCTCTGCTTGTGACAGATTCAGGCAGAAAGGTGAACCTTGAACAACAACATACCATGAAAAGCCCATTTCTCTCTGGCCACTTCATCTAGGTGAGCCTAAAGTCCCTGAAGTTTTCCTGGGCATTTCCATAGTCTTGCTATCCCAAGCAGCTTGGTAGCCATCTCCTTTCAAAATCCAAATCCAAGGAATAAGTCACTGGTTCCAATCTGAAACATTTGACAGCAGTACCAGCAAATTCAAAATCAAAACAAGTTGTGGTCACTCTCTCTGAGGCATTGCTGGATTCAGATAAGAGTGAGGAGTGATCTGTGTTTTACATCATAAGCTCATGGTGGTACCACTGCTCCAACGGAGTGGGATTTCAATCTAAATTCCCTACCCAGCAAGATGTATCCCTTCTGCTGGGATGGTCCCCACCCCAATTCACATCCTCATGAACCTGTGCTGTGCAGCAGAAGAAAATTCAAGATTTACTATTCTAGAAAGACAAAGGAACAGGAAGCATCTCTGCAGCTTAATAGTTATGGTACCTGGTTGGGAGAGAGAAGTCCTCCTGTTGATCCTTACACCGTTTCTGTATTTTTTCAGTTATTCATTCCATGAACAGCAGGAATAAAGCCCAAGTTCTCCCCCATGCCAGGCTCGCCCTTAAGGCTGGAGAAAACCTCATATTTCAACTTTTTTTCAGATGAACAGCTACAACAGTAACTGAATTTGTAGGTGCATTACCTTAAAGAAGTAAAAACCTTACAGAAATATTGAAACTGAGAATATTTTTGTAATTAGCTACCAAGAAGAAGGAACACCAATAATAACACTCAGAATTAAAGCCCTTCTATTATTATTTGGCAATGTTGTAATTCTAATTCTTCACTCCTTTTGCAAATACAACAGTGATATCTTTAAATCGTTCTTTTACTGATCAAGATACAGAAGGCAGTGCAAAAGGCACTTCTATAGCACCTTTCATCCAAAATCTCAGAATACTCTACAAATAGCAATTCAGCTTCCTAACAACTACCTCCTCCAATGTGCTAACAGCTCATTTAACAGCAGGTGAAACCAAGGCAGAGGGAAGTTGAGTCACATACCTAAGGTCACATAACAAATGTCCAAAATATCTCTTTGGATGTTTAAAGTCCACAAAATATTTATAGGG
This sequence comes from Oreocharis arfaki, assembly GCA_013398015.1. NCBI lineage: Eukaryota > Metazoa > Chordata > Aves > Passeriformes > Paramythiidae > Oreocharis > Oreocharis arfaki. The sequence goes on along the minus strand of VZRR01004734.1, from coordinate 707,955 downwards.
TCTGCTTAAGAAGAAAAACAAACTCCCTCAGATTCACAGTTGATTTTCAAAGTAGTTGGCTTCAGGATACTATTAATATACTTTTCTTGGTAAAACATTTGTTACAAAACCATGCTCAACATTAATGTTCTGAATCTTCTCTGCTTTGAAAATGAGAAGTAAAAAACCCTGTTTCTACATTGTAGTAGCATCAGGTCACCCACACGAGGCACAGCCCACTGTTATTATGAGACCTGCATGAAAGAACAAGGACTGCTGTAAGACTCCTGAGCAACTGGACAATTCAGCTTTATCAGTGCTGATTTTGCTCATGTTTGCTACAAGGGTATCTCCTCCCCTTATTTCTCATACCTGTGCCTAAGTGCAAGCCTGTGTGTGCAAGCAGGAAGAAAGCAGGATCAAGGGAGGTTAAAACGTTCAGTGCAGGGGTTGCCTCTCGCTGCCAGCACTGAACTCCGAGGCACAGGGAGGAACCCTCAGGCAAAGCCTGCACAGCGTTACTGGAACAGGACGAACACAAACAGCAGCTCTCCCTCACTGGCACTGCCACACAAACAGCTGGCAGCTGTTTGCCAGCTTTCTGCTTGACTTTGCTGAGGAGCATTTACAGTTCAAGTCCTGGTTTGTTCTCTTCAAGCCCAGTTTCCAGAGAACAGTGGAGAAGTTCCCTAGAAAGGGACTATGGACTATATTAGTTAAAGCAACTTTAATGGAACCAAATTTATTGTTTCACTTTCTGTGTGGTTTGCCATAAGAAACAAAGAGTTAAAATTTTGACATTATAACATGGCATAAAGAAGAGCAAAACCAACTTCAGACACGTCATAGGCACAGTCCTTGTGAGGCTGATTTCTTCCCCCCTGTTTCAGTAGAGAAGGTGTTCTTTATATACAGCAGAAACACAATTTACTCTTCTGTAGGATATCAGCCTTGCTGTGATTGGAGATCTGAGTAGCATATCTAATGTCTGATAAAATTCAGAGACCCAGGACCACTGCTGGCAGTTGGAAAAGGTGTGAGTGAGAAAAATTTAAAAGAAACTGAGGACGTAGCTCGAGCTTGTTGTGGCCTCAAAGAGAAAAATGGCATGAAAAGCCAGGCAATAAAACTATCTGCAATTTTTGGTCATTATTTACATAGCTGCATCACCACTGCTATTTCTAGAAAGAGAAGTCATTATTTACCTTGCAACAGATTAAAGATCTTGGCTACAGAAGACAAATTGCTGCAGCATAACTAAGATAAAATTAAAACTATAAACTTACAAATTTACTCTATTCTTATGTTAGACTAGTGAAGTTTTTAATTTTTGTATGCAAATTAAACTAATTTAAATGTGAAACAGGCATACAAATGTATCTCTATTAAAAGCTGGACATAATTAATTGTGCTGAATTTAAATTATATGAGCTAGTGTGACTTCTCACAAATAGCCAAGGTCTAAGTCATACGACATAGAAACTCACTCCCCTAACAGCTGGCCTGCAGTGCCTTTGATGTAAAAATTTATAAAAATGAGTACTTGTATGAATATTCACAGTGCCTTTTCTGCAACCGTTTTTTTCAATTATTGGTAACAGATTAATGAGATAATGGCAATGCAAATGCATTTCCACCTTGGTTTTATTCAACTTGTATATAATGGTCCTGTGACATTCAGGGAATATTAACAAATTAAGAGGACAAGCCACATGTAGAACTGGAAACAGCTTTTCAGGGAGAAATAGGTACAGCTTCTTGATTATTCAGATTACAGCTCTCTAAATGAAACAACTCACTCCAAAATCAAAGCAGAACTTCACAGACTCTTTGTTAAACATGACAGGTCTATCAGTGACTGCAACTGCACACCCTGGGCTGAGATGAGACCAGGCCATTATCTCCATTCTGTGATTAGTTTCAAGCAGAAGACACCTGTATGCTATAGAAAAGCATTCACTCAGCAACTGAAAAAGGAAACAGATGGAGTTGGGTAAAACACACAAAGCCCAATTTGACAGCACAGAAAGCTACAATTTCAGTCCATTGGAGAGGAAACACCTCTTTAATGACAAAATTAGGGATTTAAGAGCACAGTCCAGTTGCACAGTCATTACAGAAAAAATATCATGAGATAATAAATAGCAACTGCCTGGGGTAATATTCCTCTCTGTTGAGGGGCCAGGACAAGGGGGATGCACACCTGAAGCCTGGTCTTGAAGATTAATGAGGTGCTCCCGGGAATTTCCCCGCCTTGCATGAAGATCCAGTTCAGCACTAGAGACAGGGAGAAAATTCAAAGTGCAACAAAAGCCTCCCAGGAATACTTGGGTGAGAGCAAAAGAGGGAAGCTACACAAAAAACAGTGCAGGGAATTCAAAACCTCGTGAAGGCGAGAGGAGCTGAGCTGTACAGACAGCTACATGCACCAGACTTCTGCAGAGAAGCCTTACGTGGCATGGCTTCAAGGGAAACGGATGGATCCAGCCAGGGCACAGCAGAAGTCAAATCCAGGCTGACACAATCATATATTCCAAGCACACCACTGCTGATTAACACAGTGCCAGCTGATCTACGTATTTGGCACTATCTTAAATGAACATCTAAATTTTTGAAGGGAGAAAATAAACACTCTTTACATAAAAGGAAAGATCTTAAAAAATGAAATTCAGTTAAGCTTCCCTTAAACCTCAGTCTCAAAACTGAAATGACTTGCTGGATTGCCGCAGAATGCCTTTAGCTTCCTGAGCATGGTTCACACTTTCAAGTAAGGCCAAATAAATGCCAGCAATAACAACAATCAAACTTGAGCAAAAGTGTGCACTGGAAGACACTTGCCTAGGAAATCACAGAGGGCAAAATCCTGATTTGAGAACTGCAATGCAGTATTTGTTGGCAGGGCTGTTGTTATATTTCTTAGTGGCACTGAACCCAGAAAATGATGTCAGAACCTGGAATTTAGGATTTTCATGGTCTGTAAAATCACAGAGTAAATACCCAACCTTCAACAACCCAAAGTATTTTCAGCCCCATAAAGTGTTAGTGAACTTCCAATCATTTAGGAGAACAGATCCCATTCTTAATATTGCCCTGAGGCATCAGTGAACAAAAACAGGTCCACGTCATCACACACCACCAGACCTTACAGATGGCTGGGTCAAACACCCACATGCCACTTTGAATTTAAAGGGCTGTGCTCTCATACAGCAGTGCAACCCAAGATGCTGCAGTCTTCCCAAGAAAGCCTGTGTACTTCTGTACATTTCCCTAATTTCCTGTGCTATGTGATGTGAACAGTGACGAGATTCATAGGACCTCTCCCCATGATGTAAATGTCAGCACAACCTGAGTGATTTGGGGCAGGGACCATCTTTTTTGTCAAGGGCAACTGGGTTTTGTCTGCATGTATGAAAGCCTGGCACAATGGCATCCAAAACTCTGCTCCAGAGAGAAAATAAGGGCCGGGAGGTGGCATGGATTTCTCCTACTGATGTACCTGTAAACGCTCTGGTCTGCAGACAGAACTGTGCATGACCTACTGCAAGCTATTCACCATTTTTCTTGTGTCCAACTGATTCTTTTTGTCCTCTCCCCCTTTAACCCCAAATAGCTGACAAAGTCAACGATGACTTCTACACCAAACGCCGCCACCTGGCCGAGCTGGCTGCCAAGGGGAGCCTGCCCCTCCACCCGGTGCGCCTGGACGAGGAGAGGGCCTACACCATCGACAGCGGGCTCACCAGGCAGAACGGGAAATCCAGGATGGGGAAGATACACACACACCCCCTGGGCTACAATTCCCACTACAAGACCTGGGATCCCAACGACCCGTCCCTGAGGCGGCAAGCGTTCACAAACAAGGGCAAGCACGGCATGGGAGACCCGACGCTAAGTGACCCGCTGACCACCCGGAGCCAGCACTACTTGGGCCCACAGCCATACTTCATAACCAACAGCAAGACAGAAGTAACTGTTTGAGTTTGTTTTCTTTCTCTTTTTTTTTTTTTTTTTTTAATGAAATCCTTTAAAAACCACACTCAAATTTGTACACAACAAAAAAACTCAACCGAAAGGCAAAA
>VZRR01004734.1:687951-699031 GCA_013398015.1 Oreocharis arfaki | reverse complement strand
AGTAGTTGGCTTCAGGATACTATTAATATACTTTTCTTGGTAAAACATTTGTTACAAAACCATGCTCAACATTAATGTTCTGAATCTTCTCTGCTTTGAAAATGAGAAGTAAAAAACCCTGTTTCTACATTGTAGTAGCATCAGGTCACCCACACGAGGCACAGCCCACTGTTATTATGAGACCTGCATGAAAGAACAAGGACTGCTGTAAGACTCCTGAACAACCGGACAATTCAGCTTTATCAGTGCTGATTTTGCTCATGTTTGCTACAAGGGTATCTCCTCCCCTTATTTCTCATACCTGTGCCTAAGTGCAAGCCTGTGTGTGCAAGCAGGAAGAAAGCAGGATCAAGGGAGGTTAAAACGTTCAGTGCAGGGGTTGCCTCTCGCTGCCAGCACTGAACTCCGAGGCACAGGGAGGAACCCTCAGGCAAAGCCTGCACAGCGTTACTGGAACAGGACGAACACAAACAGCAGCTCTCCCTCACTGGCACTGCCACACAAACAGCTGGCAGCTGTTTGCCAGCTTTCTGCTTGACTTTGCTGATGAGCATTTACAGTTCAAGTCCTGGTTTGTTCTCTTCAAGCCCAGTTTCCAGAGAACAGTGGAGAAGTTCCCTAGAAAGGGACTATGGACTATATTAGTTAAAGCAACTTTAATGGAACCAAATTTATTGTTTCACTTTCTGTGTGGTTTGCCATAAGAAACAAAGAGTTAAAATTTTGACATTATAACATGGCATAAAGAAGAGCAAAACCAACTTCAGACACGTCATAGGCACAGTCCTTGTGAGGCTGATTTCTTCCCCCCTGTTTCAGTAGAGAAGGTGTTCTTTATATACAGCAGAAACACAATTTACTCTTCTGTAGGATATCAGCCTTGCTGTGATTGGAGATCTGAGTAGCATATCTAATGTCTGATAAAATTCAGAGACCCAGGACCACTGCTGGCAGTTGGAAAAGGTGTGAGTGAGAAAAATTTAAAAGAAACTGAGGACGTAGCTCGAGCTTGTTGTGGCCTCAAAGAGAAAAATGGCATGAAAAGCCAGGCAATAAAACTATCTGCAATTTTTGGTCATTATTTACATAGCTGCATCACCACTGCTATTTCTAGAAAGAGAAGTCATTATTTACCTTGCAACAGATTAAAGATCTTGGCTACAGAAGACAAATTGCTGCAGCATAACTAAGATAAAATTAAAACTATAAACTTACAAATTTACTCTATTCTTATGTTAGACTAGTGAAGTTTTTAATTTTTGTATGCAAATTAAACTAATTTAAATGTGAAACAGGCATACAAATGTATCTCTATTAAAAGCTGGACATAATTAATTGTGCTGAATTTAAATTATATGAGCTAGTGTGACTTCTCACAAATAGCCAAGGTCTAAGTCATACGACATAGAAACTCACTCCCCTAACAGCTGGCCTGCAGTGCCTTTGATGTAAAAATTTATAAAAATGAGTACTTGTATGAATATTCACAGTGCCTTTTCTGCAACCGTTTTTTTCAATTATTGGTAACAGATTAATGAGATAATGGCAATGCAAATGCATTTCCACCTTGGTTTTATTCAACTTGTATATAATGGTCCTGTGACATTCAGGGAATATTAACAAATTAAGAGGACAAGCCACATGTAGAACTGGAAACAGCTTTTCAGGGAGAAATAGGTACAGCTTCTTGATTATTCAGATTACAGCTCTCTAAATGAAACAACTCACTCCAAAATCAAAGCAGAACTTCACAGACTCTTTGTTAAACATGACAGGTCTATCAGTGACTGCAACTGCACACCCTGGGCTGAGATGAGACCAGGCCATTATCTCCATTCTGTGATTAGTTTCAAGCAGAAGACACCTGTATGCTATAGAAAAGCATTCACTCAGCGACTGAAAAAGGAAACAGATGGAGTTGGGTAAAACACACAAAGCCCAATTTGACAGCACAGAAAGCTACAATTTCAGTCCATTGGAGAGGAAACACCTCTTTAATGACAAAATTAGGGATTTAAGAGCACAGTCCAGTTGCACAGTCATTACAGAAAAAATATCATGAGATAATAAATAGCAACTGCCTGGGGTAATATTCCTCTCTGTTGAGGGGCCAGGACAAGGGGGATGCACACCTGAAGCCTGGTCTTGAAGATTAATGAGGTGCTCCCGGGAATTTCCCCGCCTTGCATGAAGATCCAGTTCAGCACTAGAGACAGGGAGAAAATTCAAAGTGCAACAAAAGCCTCCCAGGAATACTTGGGTGAGAGCAAAAGAGGGAAGCTACACAAAAAACAGTGCAGGGAATTCAAAACCTCGTGAAGGCGAGAGGAGCTGAGCTGTACAGACAGCTACATGCACCAGACTTCTGCAGAGAAGCCTTACGTGGCATGGCTTCAAGGGAAACGGATGGATCCAGCCAGGGCACAGCAGAAGTCAAATCCAGGCTGACACAATCATATATTCCAAGCACACCACTGCTGATTAACACAGTGCCAGCTGATCTACGTATTTGGCACTATCTTAAATGAACATCTAAATTTTTGAAGGGAGAAAATAAACACTCTTTACATAAAAGGAAAGATCTTAAAAAATGAAATTCAGTTAAGCTTCCCTTAAACCTCAGTCTCAAAACTGAAATGACTTGCTGGATTGCCGCAGAATGCCTTTAGCTTCCTGAGCATGGTTCACACTTTCAAGTAAGGCCAAATAAATGCCAGCAATAACAACAATCAAACTTGAGCAAAAGTGTGCACTGGAAGACACTTGCCTAGGAAATCACAGAGGGCAAAATCCTGATTTGAGAACTGCAATGCAGTATTTGTTGGCAGGGCTGTTGTTATATTTCTTAGTGGCACTGAACCCAGAAAATGATGTCAGAACCTGGAATTTAGGATTTTCATGGTCTGTAAAATCACAGAGTAAATACCCAACCTTCAACAACCCAAAGTATTTTCAGCCCCATAAAGTGTTAGTGAACTTCCAATCATTTAGGAGAACAGATCCCATTCTTAATATTGCCCTGAGGCATTAGTGAACAAAAACAGGTCCACCTCATCACACACCACCAGACCTTACAGATGGCTGGGTCAAACACCCACATGCCACTTTGAATTTAAAGGGCTGTGCTCTCATACAGCAGTGCAACCCAAGATGCTGCAGTCTTCCCAAGAAAGCCTGTGTACTTCTGTACATTTCCCTAATTTCCTGTGCTATGTGATGTGAACAGTGACGAGATTCATAGGACCTCTCCCCATGATGTAAATGTCAGCACAACCTGAGTGATTTGGGGCAGGGACCATCTTTTTTGTCAAGGGCAACTGGGTTTTGTCTGCATGTATGAAAGCCTGGCACAATGGCATCCAAAACTCTGCTCCAGAGAGAAAATAAGGGCCGGGAGGTGGCATGGATTTCTCCTACTGATGTACCTGTAAACGCTCTGGTCTGCAGACAGAACTGTGCATGACCTACTGCAAGCTATTCACCATTTTTCTTGTGTCCAACTGATTCTTTTTGTCCTCTCCCCCTTTAACCCCAAATAGCTGACAAAGTCAACGATGACTTCTACACCAAACGCCGCCACCTGGCCGAGCTGGCTGCCAAGGGGAGCCTGCCCCTCCACCCGGTGCGCCTGGACGAGGAGAGGGCCTACACCATCGACAGCGGGCTCACCAGGCAGAACGGGAAATCCAGGATGGGGAAGATACACACACACCCCCTGGGCTACAATTCCCACTACAAGACCTGGGATCCCAACGACCCGTCCCTGAGGCGGCAAGCGTTCACAAACAAGGGCAAGCACGGCATGGGAGACCCGACGCTAAGTGACCCGCTGACCACCCGGAGCCAGCACTACTTGGGCCCACAGCCATACTTCATAACCAACAGCAAGACAGAAGTAACTGTTTGAGTTTGTTTTCTTTCTCTTTTTTTTTTTTTTTTCTAATGAAATCCTTTAAAAACCACACTCAAATCTGTACACAACACAAACACTCAACCGAAAGGCAAAAAAAAATTAAATTAAAAGTATGAAATAAAACAACAAAAAAAGAGGAAATGGAAGGAAGGAACTTCCACCTGGACACTCTTGGTATCCGGCCAGCTGTAGGCCGAAGAGTGGGTTAATACCATTCAGCAATACACACTGAAGGTTGAATTATAAACTCCATTTGTATTTCACAATGGAACACAAATCCTTGAGACTAAATTTTTTTACTTGAAACTAAAATCCATGATGAGAAGTAGCACAATCTAGAGAAACTTTATGTCTGCTTAAACATTTACACAGTGTTCCTGCCTTGAGACAGAGGAAGAGAGAGAGAACAATATGCTGTAATATATTATTTCAGAGAGGAATTTTGTACAAAACCTATTAATAATCACTAGACCTGTGAAAAACCAAGAGCAATCATCTTGGTACAATCCCTAACATCTATTATTGTACTTTCACACCATCCTATAGAGAACGCAAAAAATACATATACAATAAGGGACAAAGACACTTTCACAAGGAAGTTATGAAGACTGTTACGATTAAGAGCATATGGGACCTTTCTGGCTGGTAGAGAATTCTGCAGGATGATAACAACAGCAGAAGATTTCATTTCAGTTTCCTTCGTTTGATTTGAAATTTTTGGGAACCTCCAAAATAAGAAGAGACACATCATATGACACAGAAAGCTGCTGGGGGAAAAAGGGCATCAGAATATTCCCTCTCAGTCCTCCTGTTTTCAGGCAGATGGTAACAATTCTCACTTTGCAGACTGTCAGGATTTTTTCTTCACCTAAATGTTTTGCCTATCTTCAACTGCTTCAGACTGAAATTAAGCGTGGGTGGTGCCTTTACTGTATTACTATTGTTCAATGACAGTCTTGTTCTTCAAAGTGACCCCTCTGTTCCTTTAAGCTATTTCCTCATGTTTTGCTAAGGATGATAAGGGTTCTGCCCTGCTCAGCCTCCTCTGTTTGTTCCAAAAGGAAACTGGACTACATCTCCATGCCGTGGTTGCACAGTCAAGACTATTTAGTTAGCCCCTTCATTTTCCCAGTTTCAGCTTTTCCCCTCTAGTCTCTCATTTTGTATTTGCTTTTGGCCATGGTAGCTCTCTGTAGTTCAACTAAATGTTATCTGGTATATTGTCTCTATTTGGCTTTCTCTAGTGGCGTTCCCTCTTGGTGGGCTGTGTGGTGGAAGAGGCTGGTCCAGCCTCAAACATCAGAGATCTGGGGTTAAACTACACAAACAATTGGACTCATGGTCTTGACTGTGACTGACGAGCAGGATGCCTTGTTTGTATGAGTAAAACCACTTGAACTGGGCACTGGTAGCAAACTCACAGTCTTGGGCCTGTAAAGTCTTCGGCACATCCACAAAGAGACAGAGTTGGGATGGGATGGCAGGCAATGCATTCCATCTTTCAGTAAATTCCTGCCCTTCCCCCAACACCAGTCACTTGGCTAGATCCCAACTAGCTGTCCTACTACAGTTGCATTCTCACCAGCTGTCAATTCTTCGGGAGATTAGGTCTGGAAGAGTATTCAGGGAGGAGTGAGAACTGTTAATGGTGTAAGAAGAATTGGAAGTGGCATTTCTTACTGTACTCAACAGACTGTCAGTGCTTCTGCTTAGTCAAGGATGCAAGGGCTAAGATTTTGAAATCTGGTTAAATGGAGATACCCTTTTTTTAGCTATATCAAGATTGATTTGCATCCTGAGAGCACCGGTATCTCTCCATAAGCGTGCTGCTAAATTTTATGATCATATGTTTTAAGACTATCAGAAGTGGACAAAGCCCACAAGACGAATACTTTGCACACAACCCAGACTCTCTACTATCTTACTTTTATTCCTTTAATCTTTATTGCCTTCACAACTGGCTGACTTAATTTGACCCTCTATGGAATGTTGCTGTTAATCCATATGCTTTAGATACACATTACAGCTGCACTCTAATTCACACAGGTTTCGTGTAACTTGAGCATATTTTATGTGGAAATATTTTAGTAACTGTATGTTCTGTAAGTAAACCCGTGTTAATACTTGTTAACTACAGAGTTTATGATACCAATAATACTTCCTACAATAAAATGTTTGTTTGTTTTTTAAGAATGTTTATTTGTAAACATATGTATTCACTATATTACTATGAATTTCTTACCTGGCAATAAAACTGATTCTAAGTGAATCCAACTTGCTGACTCATTCCTAAACTTGTATCACTGGACCAATTTTTGAGTATAAACTGAGCTTTTGGAGCATCTCACTGGAGCCAGTGGGGTTCGTATCAGCACAAGCGATGGTTTGCCTCTGCAGTGGGAACAAGGGGTTCTTTGGAAAGCAATTGCATGTTATCTGCATTACAAGAAGTTGGGTGATGTTTGAGGTTCCTTCCAGCCCTAAGCAGTGTGTGATCCTACAACTGCCTGTTACATGCAGTGCAGCACAAGATACACAGGGATTGCCAGCCTTGCAAAGCTTCCTGTGCCCTGTAAGCCCCTGGGCACCACACACACCTTGTGCCACTTGATCAGTTAATTAACACTTTGAGGAACAACAAAAGAAAAGATAAGCAGGCCCAAGGGCAGAGCCTGATCCTCATGAGTGCATGGGAGTTTTACAATAAGCTTCAGCCACGTCTAAGGATTGCAACTACCCAATGAGACCAAATGCAACACTGATGTATATTGCTTCAAAAATGTTATATATTCATTACAGAAGATCCTGTACACAACATCTGTGTACCAAGTCTGCTGGAACAGAAAGTCCTTACAGGCTTTTAGTAGTGCTAATGACTCGTAATGCTGGCAGAACCTTGGTAGAGGGCTTGAGTAGCTTCTTCTCTTTGCTTTGCTAAAATGATAGTGAATAAATTTCAGAAGAAGAAACAGGGTGTCAGGATAGCCAGCTTCTGAGTCCACTTAGTGCACGACCTGGTACAAATTCTTTAGACAGTTTATGAGCCTCTGGAAGCCATGACATATTACCAGAGGGAAAACATCAGTTCAAAAGTCTCCAGAGTTAGCCGTTTTAAACAGTAGAAAAATCTCATTTTCAATATATACCTTTATGAGTGCCAGGAAATCGTTCATAAAAGCCCCATTATTTTTGGTTACAGAATTTCCCTGCCTCAGGTACAACTATAGAAATAACCCCTTTCTGCCAGAGGGCTCAGGAGAGACACAGAGAGAGTTTGGACAGTGCCAGGAAGATTCTGGGCAGCCCTGTGACCCACAGGGAAGCCTGGGGAGCCCAGTGGAACACAAGCCTAACCTACACTAGACACAACTTACAGTTACAGCTCCACCACCAGCCCATCTATGCACATGTTGTTTCTAGCAGCAAACTCCTGACTGGAATCACAGATGGCAAAAGGGCCAACTGTTTTGCTAGTAGAAGTGTCTCAGCATAACTTTTGTTCTTTCAGGTACACGAAAACCTTCAAAAAAACACCCTTGAATGTGATTTTGTGTTCCCACATGTTTTTTCCTCTTATGACAGCCTGACCCCTTTGACACCACAAGCAAGAACTGCACTGGGCTCCCATCAGCATTTCTTCCATGAGGCTCTTTGATACTAAACACAGATGCACTGACTACAAACAGAAAAGTGCACTGTCAGGAAAGGATGATGTTCCTATACAGAGCTGTGGAGTCTAAAAGCCCAAAGGCTTCTGGTTTAGAGCCCTTTACCCTGGAAACATCTGTTCTCGTGAGTAAATCTTCAGAGCATGATCCTCAGCTTACACAAACTGAAGATGTGATGGCTTATATAAATAGAGGATCAGGTCTCATGAGATTTCACACTACGAGGTTTCTCCCGGACTCACAACTTTAGATTTTAATAGATCCAGGAAAAGATTCGTGCTTTGCTCTGTTCTTATAAAATGGTTATTGAATTTTAGGTACTAAATAAATAACCCTAGTCTACAAATCCCTTTTGCACACAATCCTGTGCACTTTATTTAATCCTGGTCTCTATACTTGAATACATGAAGGACTCTCAGTGATAAATATAGTCTTCACTGTAATTATATCATCTTTCTATTTGGCATAGATAATTCTATTTTGCTAAAAACAGTTATGACAGGAAAAATTATTGTATTAAACTATATAACCTCATATATCATCCACTGCTGAAAATGTGATCATAGAATGAGCACCATATTACCAAAAAGTGAACATTGTTATTTTTGTCAATTGGAAAGTCATACAACTCTGTTTTGAAAAGTGTCTGTAAAAACAATCTTGGAATTCATGCTTCATGCTTTAGAGATTTCCAGACTCCAATTTTGCTCAGCCTGCAAGTTAGATGAGTCCTCATACCTGCCAACTTAATCAGCAACATTAGCATTAAACCAGGCCTTTGCTGCCAAGGTACACTAATGAAAGTCAGGACCGAATTAGGGTACTGGTTACACACCCTATCTGCACAAAAGCTGCTGTCAAACAAATGCAGCTGATGGATGCAGCAAACACTTCTGAAGATGCACCATGAAGAGTGTGACACACCTCATTCAGCTGTACAGGCCCTATCACGTTAGCAAAGCATAAGAGAGATGTATTTGTCCCCAGTGACCGCCCTTTGTGACAGCCTGATCCTAGTTCTGGGCATTCTTCCTGTGTCAGAATCTGCCAAATAAACAATCCTGAACAGGTCATGCTCCCTAAATAGGCCCTTCTCATCCCAGAGCCACTCTTCTAACAAGATAATGGTGTTGTTCAACAGCAAGGTGTTCTCCCTTAAATTTCATTTTTCACCTTCAGAGCAAAGAGACCCATTCAGAGAAGAGGAAGCTGTGGATTCAGGCTAACCTGACGCTGAGATAAGTTCAGAACCTCCATCTGTTACTGCTGCTCCCATTTCACATAACAGGAAAGAATAAGATTCTATTTGTACCTAAGTGCATGAAGCAGTGCTGTACTAAATCAGGTCCTTCACGGATGCATGAAGAAGCTCTGTACCTCTCTTCCTCTGCAGGGAACTTGAAGCCAATTTTTCATCCCCGAACAATCACTCTGTAAAGGGCTTTAATTTTTATTTTTATTTAGTAAAGCTAGAATTCAGAGTTGGAATTCAGTTTTTGTCTATGCATTTTGTAATACACTGCTACACAAATTTGCACCTTGTCTATTTAAGCCAACACTAGCTGCCTTCACTTGGCAGCTTCACCTGCATTCACAGGGTAAGAGGCATTGCTGCTCATTAATGGGGGTTGATGCTGTGCTGGCAGAGTTCATCTTCTGAACCTGCACACCCAAGCCTTGTGTGCATCCCTCACAATAAATAAGGCTGGGACAACAATATGTTACCAAAAGGGATGATTTCAAATCAAGAGAGGACATCAGGCAGTGCTGTTGCTGTTTAATCTGAGGTTGAGCTACAAACAAGAACTGAAAAACAGTAATAATCACAAGCCTTTCAGTGGTCACTGGCAGCATTATTTGATAAGGAAACAAGTCCTCCCAAGCAGCAGGTGTGTCAGTGAAGCCACTGACACTGCCTGAGCAGAACTAGGTTCTTCTTTTCACTGCATGCAGCTGTTGGCCTCAAGTTCACTCTCTGGGATTTCAGATTACACTAACATTTCAACCGCAGTCATTATTAGAGAGACTTTGGCCAATTTTAGTGAATATATTCCTTGAAGTAATTGATTTTCAGAGGAAGGAGTGCTTTACCTGCCACTTCTTATTTCTTTAAGCAACAGAAACACTGCAAAAACTTGGGATGGGGAGTTGGAACTAGATGATCCTTAAGGCCCTTTCCAGCCCAAACCATTTTATTATTCTACAATTGACTGTGGTTTTTTTTCTCTGCCACGGGTGAAGAGAAGCTAGGCTTTGCTTTGTCCCTACAAGGGTGAGAGAGAGCTCAAGGATGGCAGCTTTTCTTCCTCTTTTCAAGGCAGTGTTACAATCCAGCAGGAGTTTTTCATACACATCCTGCAGGAGACTGCACTGGCTACTGAGCACAGAGGCAGCCTGTTGGCTCCCTCATATACTAGGAGTGGAAAAGTTGTGCAGCTGAAAGACATAAAGACTTTCAACTTGGCTACTGTGGCATCAGTACTGGCTTTGCAAGTCTGCAGCTACTTTCCACCACCCCTCTGGAGAGGTCAGGAGAAGAGTGTGGTATTTTCACAACTGATGCCCTGCAGTGAACTCCTGCAGCCTTCCTGAGCACCCCCTCACTCACAGCACCTCACTTGGGCTCTCACCTCCCATGCCCAGGCAGCACTCTTGGGGAACAGCCCCTCTTTGTGCACAGCTGTATGCACAGACACATTTTACATCACTTGAGCTTTAGAGCTTGACTCTCTAAATCATTTGCGTTTGCAACACTATCGAAGGGTAACAATGATTTGGAAAATCAACCTATAACTGCCTCATTTTAGGGGCCTTATTTCAGTTTTGAAGATGGGATCTGTATCCCTAATTTACTTTACTGCTTTTGAAAATTAAATACTAAAGAATGTGACATTCTAAAGAAGAGACGGTCTAAAGTTTAGGGATGAGAAGTGTCCTTCTGGGCCGTAATGTATTTTGCCATTACTGCTTGGGGAATAATACTAAGGATGATAGAGAGCAACTTGACAGGATTCATTAAGGCAGAGACAGCATGTGTATGCTGTGATGCACAGGACTCTGCACAGGTCTGCCTATGCAGAGCAAACCGTTCTGGTTTTTACTAACACTGATTTATGAGTTTGTTTTTGTCTTTTTTTTTTCTGTTCTGAAAGATGAATCTAAAAAGCACAAGGCTGAGAGTGCTCATAACAAAGGTGCCCTGTTGAACACAGCAAGTGGCACAACACTGTACAGCATGACTGTGACAGCAAAGGCCCTGAGCCCGCACTGCTGGCTTAGTGGCAGGATTGTCAGCGTGTGGAAAACCAAAACCCACAGACAACACACATTCACTCTTTGATATGCAGAACTTTTAGACTCCACTACAGGTGATTTTTCTCCACCTGACACCAACTAAATGGTATAGAAAAGGAAATGCAGCAGATACACCACAGGATTGCACAGATCTTCTAGACTGAGTCACAGCTGAGACTGCAGTTCAACAAAATAATGGCTGCAA
>VZRR01004734.1:598528-664533 GCA_013398015.1 Oreocharis arfaki | reverse complement strand
TGGCACTGCTGGTTTGCTAGTGCCCACCTCAGTAAGCAAGATTCTACAGCACAGCCTATTCCCTATTTCCCTACAGAGGCAAGTGGAATGTGGAGCCTAAAACCTGAAAGGTGCCCTCAAAAGGAGTCACAGATTGATCTAATGCCCCGTTTCGCCTGTAACTATGCAAACTGTTCACAGACATTTCTATGGTGCAACGGATAACAAACCTCGAAAGCTTACTGCATCCAAATTAAACATTTAACGAGAAACAAGACTAATTCCTCCATTTTGTTTGTAAAGTTCAGCAGTTCACGTTAACTGGAAAGTACTTTTAATTTGCCTGCAGTCCACAAAACAGAAGGTTATTAAATAATAGAAACCCAGAACCTTAGGAGTCAATAAAACCCCCAAGATTTCCATCCACTTGTTTGGATTCTTTTATGTTAAATCATGTCTCAGGATTACTAATACGGAGTAGTTTTTGCTTCTTTGTTTAAGCTCTTTTCACACTAAATATTTCAGCTGTTTTACTGCTAAAACTTTAAAAGGTTTTTTTGGTTGGTTGGCTTTTTAACCTTGTTGTCTCACTTTGGGTAGTCACAAAAACATAACTCACTCTAGTAACTTATCATAATATCACATTCACTTGTTATTGAAGCACTTTTCTATGAAAATACAGTATTAAAATACATAAATATGCTAAAATCACTGTGGCCTGTACATATTCCAAAGGTACTGGAAGCTCTTTGGTGGCAGGAGGATGAGGAGGTCACAGGCACTAAAAATTGCTATTTCAGAAGTTTCTTATACCAGCTCTGTATATTAACTGCAATAGGTGATTTCCACTCATCAACCCTATTCTCACTTCTTGGGAACTTGACCCTCCACTGCTTTACTGACAGTCTTTTCAAGTTAATGTTGGAAATGCCTACAAGCTCCCAGTCACTGCCATCATGCTGTACTTCAGCTCAGCTTCTTCAGGGAATTTTGTAATCCGTGGTGTTTTCAGAACACCGAATAGAAATTTTTCTGACAAAACGTACCTCAGGAAAGATTTCTCAAATTACTTCAAATATGCTGACAGTACTAGAATACATGCTTTCCTCTACATCTAAGCTGCACATGGAAACTATTTTAATATGAAAATATGTTTTCTTGATTAAGGTTTAACTGAATGTTTGCTATTTTCTGAGTTTTATTTTGACACCAGAAAGTAACAATAATAGTTGAGATAAAAAATTACTTCCATTTTACAAAGTGTATATATTATTTTATGTTCTTAATTTTTATTATATATTAAAAGTTGTTAAAATTGCATTACCCTTCTTTTTCCTCATACTTCCCCTGCAGCATGCTTTTAGTGATTAAATCCACCAACTTTTCTTCCTTTTGACTTCAAGACATCTGACAGAGCAATGGGATGTAAGAGAGCATCACAGTCCTCCCCCTGTCCTGCTAATTTGGCAGGAGCACCCTATGAGTTGTTTATACCTTTCTGCACAAGCACATCCCTATTGTAAAAGCTTTTCTTCGTTTTCTGAGTATTTTCAGATATGAACAACTCTTTCATTTTAAATATCTGGGCTTGGCAGGTCTGCTCATTTCTTCTGATTTTTATTTGTGTTCACTGGAACTTCCCACAGGATTCTCAGGAGCCACCAGCAACATTAAATTGTTTGAATTTAAATACTTGTATTAGAGTACGGTTTCTGAATACTTTAATGTATTCTTCAGGTGTAGCAAATGCCCCCTCTCCCTTTATAATAATTCAATTTATTGGTAAGAATACCCTTTTCTATTTAAAATGTTTATCTCTTATCTGCCACATATGAAGTCGTGGCCCCACAGCTCCCACTGATGTATTTTGTGGAGGCTTCCATAATCACACATAATTCACCCAGTCTTAGCTATTAATACCGAAATCTCTTTAACAGTCCAAACAGTTGTGCAGATATCACCATTCTGCTAATCTCCAAACAACTAACAAAAACTTAAACAACATGAATTAAAATAAATAAGTAATATGCTGAGTATAAGAGAAAACGTGTGGTAACAGCAATTTATCACATATCTCCAGGAATCTTGTTAAATCATTTATGCTGCTGTCCATAGCAATTTAACATCAAATTGTGCCCAAACAAACTAGTTCTTGAAGTTTGTTACAACATGAAGACTTTCAGGCAGCACTTCCCTTGCATTTAAAACAGCATTGCAAACAAATAATCTGGATCTTTGCTTTGCACATTAAGATAATCCGTACAAAGGATGAGGCAAAGGAAACATGATTACAATATAGTCACCCCTTTCCTTCCTGTGCTGTCAAAGGCAGAGAGATTCCCAGGTCAGTGAACAGGAGTTAAAGGGACAAAGCTAAACTTCACAAATAGCAGAATAATCTGACGAATTTTTGAGATGCAGGTGGAATGGTTGTCACCTTCCCTCTACTTCTGCACGACAAAATGGAAACTCATTTCTAAAATCTTTTCCAGCACTAGAGAACACGTACAGACAGAACTTGGGTCACAAACTACTTCAAAGGAGAAACATGAAATGTCTCATGCATCCTAGGTGCAAGCACTGTATTAACATTCAAGAAAGCTACCAGAAAGTTGCTCAAAAGTTTAAGTGAAATCATTTAACATAAGATATTTAGATGTTAAAATGCATTCAGGCTGCTGTGGATCATCTAAAAACTGTGTTTCGAAAATACTAGATCAGAATGAATTCAAAGATTATTGCGTATAATAAAAATGAGATAAGATAATATTTTTATAGTTATATGTTATAGTTTTAGAAATTATCCACTAATTCTCCTCCTCAACCTGAAAAGGAGAATGTATCAATGAGAAAATTGTAGGAGTGATAGACTGTGGCTTCAAAACAATTACTTAACTATAGATGTCAGCAGAGACTCTCATTATTATTATAAAACCATACAAAAAGACATCTTAAGCTCCGATTCAGTAAAATTCTCTGATATTCTGCATATAATTTCATAGGTTCCAGATATTTAGTGGGGATGCCTTTCCCAATCCTCTGCTGCATTTTCACTTAAAGTTCTCAGAACAACATACCTAACCCGTATTTTCTGGGAATGTCTCCATCAATATCTGACAGGCTTGGGTGATCTGCAGCTGGTTGGCCAAACAAGTTTTAATTGCCATGTGGCAGAAACAGAAATTTGCTGGTTTATGCTAGGGCTGCTATGTTAAAATAATTTTTAGACTCACTTCAATGATCATTTGAAAGGCTGAAAAATACCAAAGCCCTGTGGTGAGTGTCCATGTTCCTCTCCAGTGAATAATTTCATAAAACCTGGAGTGGATGGAGGGGTGGAAGTCAGTCAGGTTGTCACTGGAATGAATGATCCTTGAACAGCTCTGAGGACACTTGCAAATAATCCAATACACTGCAGTGTAGTGAGGAATGTGTTTAATTTGTCCTGCCTCGAAGGTCACAGATGTAATCTGGCATTGTAACCGCAGATTCAACACAGACACTGAAGTTTACTCCATCAACACAACACTTGTGAAATGTTAGGTAAAAACACAACGAAAAAATATGCATAGAAGCACATCACAGACTGAACTGGCAGTCAAGTCTGGCAGAAGTCTATCACCTAGTGACAGCTTCCTTTTCTCTCAGCTGTTAGTATGGTATAGAGAAATGAGAGAAACAAGACCTGGGCTTCATTACTCTAGGAAGAAAACGGAAAGAGAAGAATGATCAGCACATTGGAGTATTTTGATACAATTATCAAAAAGTCATAAACACTTCACAATGTTTTGAGGCCGTTCAAGTCAGGTATGTCCATGTTTGATTAAAAACCAAACTTGCTGATGCACACAAAACCACTCAATATCAGGGACAAAGAGTATTTACTGGAAGTGTAAAGGAAAGAGGTAGGAGTTAGATTTCAGTCCTAAATCAACCACTGCCAGGTTAGAGAAAGGGAGATTCTTCTGGTGCAAAAGAACTGTAA
Source organism: Oreocharis arfaki (assembly GCA_013398015.1). Taxonomy (NCBI): domain Eukaryota; kingdom Metazoa; phylum Chordata; class Aves; order Passeriformes; family Paramythiidae; genus Oreocharis; species Oreocharis arfaki. The sequence goes on along the minus strand of VZRR01004734.1, from coordinate 660,569 downwards.
TTGCTGTGTCCTTTGAGTTCAGTGTTTATCTCCCTAAAACACAACTGTCGTGCTTGGATCTCTTAGTCACTGGGTATTTGGGAACACTGCAGATGTCAAAAGAAAATGTCACTGATAGGAACACCATAGCCAGCATATGAGCATCATTACGTGGAGGTAACACGCACAGCGGGAAATCTTAACTCAACTACTGGGGATCAGAACTGTGTGAAGACTCGAGAAATGAATCACTTTTGTCAATGCTTTCTATTGTCTAGGAAAAAAGCCCTCATATCTCTCTTCTTCATAGTTTAATTTCTCTTTTGTTGACTTCCACTGAGTGATGCAGCTGAAAAAAGCTACAGAAACCAGCGGCTTAATGCTTTCACTGTAAAGTGTTTGCTAAGGTAACCAGAACCAGAAAAACCCTGTCTGAGCAGTTAGCAGGTAATACCTTATGATAGGAGATGTCCTTGGAAGAGAGCAGGTAATACCTTATGATAGGAGATGTTCTTGCAGGAGAGGAGGTAATACCTTATGATAGGAGATGTTCTTGCAGGAGATCTAGTGGGTTTTACAAACCAGCCAGGAAGCTGCACAGTGTGGGCCCATTAAGACTCCATAATGATGTTTAGATGAGCTACAATACAGAGAGCTCAAGAGAGTTCTGAATTTATTTCCAACATGAGATGGGTGAAACAAGCCAAAAACAGAAGGAGATTACACAGAACATTGCGGGTTTGCTGTTAAATTTATGAAGTAATTCCTTCTGAGAAAAAACATGTAAGCACTGAAGAATTCTCTGTTCTGTTCTTGGTCTTGCAATGACTCAACTCTAGTGTGAAAAACTAGCATGAACTCCAGCCTGCAATACAGTGATGTAAATGTTCTGCAGGTGTAAAAGCCTCCGGAAGGTTTCCATGTGGAGCTTACAGTTCAGGTAACCTCTCGAAACAAAGGGCTTTCAAAAATACTTTCTCAAAAGGAATTTCTTGCTTGGGAAAAGTGCAAACAGTTTCACAAAATAAAGCAAAGTAGGATTGCTGTGAGATAACAGAGAGAGTCTACAAAAATTCAGTTATTAGTCACTGGTTTGAGCAAATCCTTGCTTAAAAAAACCCAGTGTCTCCACACATTTCATTACTCACAGGAACATTGTGAGGACACTTTGGGACTGATCCTCAAAAACTCGTATTTCCAGTTTGTAGTTCAACCTAAGTGAGATTTCTGTACACTGCAAGTGATTTCAGTAGTAACTGACTACCCACACGTGCCCTACTCCAACGCTCCAGCACGGAACAAGGTGCCATAGTAGAAGAATTAAGTTATAACTTGGGTTTGAATCCTTTAAAATAATACTCATCAAAGCATTCAATTTATTTTTTACCATAATTTACCTTGGTCTCAACTTAATTTATCTTCCCTTGGTATTTTCTAATAAAGACAGACATTGTAGTGGCCTTATTGAGACCGTAGCAAGGTTCCCTCAAGCAAGAGAAACATGAGGAGAGAAATCAGTTTAGTACATGGGCAAATTCCTGAAGAGTCCCTGTGGAACCTTGCATCATTGACTTAACCCCATTTTTTTCCCTTCACCTTGTTAAGTATATGCCCTACAAGTGCAAGAATACATTCGGGGGAGAAGGGGAAAGAAAGAAGAAATGATGACAACGCAGAGACAATTAGTTTCTGATCACCATGTATAATAGGTAAGGGAAGGAGGCAAGAGTCAGGCAGACAATACTGGAAGTAATTTAAAATTTGCTGCATTATAAAAAAAACCCAGAAAACCTACCTGGTTAAATCAAAGCCCTATATCAAAGGGAAACAATATAATAGTATAGATTTAAAATAATTTTTTTGTTATAGTAATCCTCATGACTCTGAAAACTGAGAGTTCTCTGCACATCTTGAGGACGTAATTAAATGTCAGACCTTTCTTTTAAATCTAAAACTGAAGCGTAAATTCAGTTCCATTCCAATGAAGGAATCAAAACATTTTTAATTTTTATACTTCATTATCTTGATCTCTTAGCCTTGCCCTGAAGCATTGCCAAAAAATATTCAGCCTTGGTAACAGAATTCTGTTCACTCTAAACTATGATAAAATTCATCAGCAAGCTTTGCACTTGGTGTGGACACAAAATCTTCAACTGGTCATTTTCTGTGAGTGCACAAAAACACTTTCTGTCAGCTCACAGCACATTCATTCAAGCCTTGTTCAATATGACATTTGTCTGTAAAGATAATACATGAACTATTTAAATTTAGCCAATGTGATTTTATAAAGATATTGCCTCTGTACTCCCCACATACTGCACCCCACAAGAGATTTCAGACTCGAATTTCCAGCACAGCACTTGAAGATCTTAGAAAAGCTAACTACTTTCAGTGTCTGAAAATGAAGGACATTGATTAAATTGCATAAAATGATGTAGTTGGTTTAATTCAGAATTTAAATAACTCATTTCATGTGTCTTAATTCACCTTGACTGTAATTTAGATGAAACCAAATTGAGACCACTTTAATAATAAGTAAGGTTGTATACAGAGATGAAGTGTTGTTAAGCTGCTGCAAAGAACCCAGTGCTTGCACTGCCATCCTTGCAGGATGTGCTGACATTGCAGATGCCCCTCAGTGGCAAAACCACCGTCAGAAACAGCCACGTCCCTCTGACATCTTCTGCCCAAGCCACTGTACTTGTCCCCCACGCTGCAGTTTGTCACAGGGTTGAAATGATTCAAAGCGAAAATAACTTTCTGGAGCAAAGTTGCTGCCAGGAGCAAGACGTGACACCACCTCAGAGCTGGCAGTCGCACAGCCCAGCCACACGAGCTCGGCTGCCCCTCTGCTGCATTCCCTTCTCTGCACTGACCAGCTCCATCTGGTTTCTGTTATCCCCTTCCCTTCTGCTCACAGCTTTCTCATTTCGCTCAGTACCCCTCTGAGACGTACTGGAAAACAGAGGAAATGCTACCCTGTTGTGCTCACCTGTGTTTAACCACAGCTACACCACAAGCTGCTGTGCTGCTGATTTGAGCCATTTTTAGTGCATGCGATGACTGGAAAAGGCATCCAGGGCATGATGCTCTCTAAACATATTGAACATTCTGAACAAAAGCACCTGTGGTTGCTGTTAGTGTTTCAGTTCTTTCGTGCTTTCAAACCCACACAGTTGAGGACCCTTTTACATGTAAAGTACTCATGACATTATAACATGTCACTGCCTAAGATGCTTCGAAGGTCTGTCCAAACCCATTTTTCTTTGAACTGGGGTGCCTGCTAAAGTACATTCAAATTTCACTGAAGTTGTATCTGATTTTAGCTCACAGCTTCGCATGGAGAACAAAATATATAAAACATCATGTTTGCCAGATGATGGGCTCCTGACAAGAGCTAAAAGGGTTGGCTCAAAAGCAGATGGGAAATACAAATGCTAAGCTTTGATTTCTGTTGGAATTGGTACAGGAACTGATCTACATTCATAGTAACCTCTTCAATTTCACCTCGCAATATATCCTACTATGCAGGAAGATTTTATATTCTGCCTCATCATGTTTTCATATTTGAAATCCAATTAAGAGCAGTGAGATTATGCTGATACTTCTGGTCCGTGTTGGATGAACTTCAGGGATTTAAGTGTTATATATGTTGCTAGAGTTGCCTTCACACCTAAATTGAAAAGATTTTTTTCACACAAACTTGGAGGTAAAAGTAACTCTAGTAATATACAGAGTAACTCTAGTAATATTCACATGAATGCCTGAACGTTTATGCCACACAATTTCAGACCAGACACAAAAGTATTTACTTCATGGGAAGCTACAAGTTTGCATCAAGGCCAAGTGTTTTCTTTAGGTTTAAATGAGTACCAAGCTCTGCCCGCGCTATGCAGAGGCACAGAAGGTGTTTATAGGCTGAATGTGAGGGGTCCTGCTTTAAGCAGAGAGTTGGAACGACCTGCAGAGGCCCTTTGCAGCCTATACTGCTCTGCAGTTCTGCAAATAGCCATAACTGACGGCAGTATGTAATTAGCAATCAGAAATGACATCTCTCAAAGAGCCACTGCTCTGAGTTCATGATCATTCTGTTAATGCTAGTTCAAAACTTCAGGTAAAACACCACCACAATCTCCACCTGTGGCTGTGGGTGCCCTTTCTCCCCCGATGGGTTCTGCCACGTTCACAGTGACACTGGGGATGGCCCAGTGATCCAGGAGCCTGTTTGCTCCACCATGCAAAGGAAGCCTCGTGGCTTGTCACAGAGAACAGTGTCAGGTGTACAGTGCACAAATACAAATGTTTACAAACACAAAGAAAAAACATCCAGTGTTGCTGTGTTAGGCTTCTCCTTGTGCACACCTAACATCAAAGGGTCAAACATTACGCAAAGAACAGCACCACAATAAAAAGAATTTCTAGTATTTTCTGTATAAAAGTCACCATGATGCTGTATCTACATTCCTTTACTCGTAGCTTTTAAAACAAAGTGGTTATTAAATCTGACTGCCTACTTTGGCACCCTGCTCACAGAAAAGGAATTTTTAAACAAGCCCCTTCCTCAGGTGCATTTATTCCTCAGCCAGTATGTGAAGAGGGATATACAAGAGGTGCACTCAGACTGCAATGCCAAAACCCAATAAGACTGTCTAGTCTGAAATTAGATATAGACACATGAAGAAGGCTCATGACGTCTTTGGGGGCTTTCAGTTTTTTTGGCGAGGTTTCTTTGGGGTTGGTTTCTCTCTTCTGGGGGTGGTTTGCTTGGTTGGGCTTTTTTGCAGTCAGTGCCACATACATGTCCACAGCTCACATTTTCCAGATACATAAGTGCTTCCCCTTTCATTTGAACTTTTATGGGAGAACCCACCCGAGGATAAAAGAGCTATAAGAAGTTTGAAGTTTTGACACATTTGCCAATACTGGCTCTTTACGAAGTACTAATAGTGCTCTCTAAATACTTAATGTGCAATAAGCATCAGAGGAAACATTAGGTTGCTCAAGTTTTTTAGGATTTCTTCAGTTATTTTTGCTATATACTTCAGTCGTGTTTGAGAATCTGTTTCCTAGTCAGAAATCCAGACATCTTTGTAACAAAATAATAACAAGGTGAAGACAATGTAACTTAACTGCAACAAAGACAATTCAGCTGAATTTTGAAATCTATTTCATGTGCTTTTCATACCAGCTCATTTCCAAACAACAATGTGCCAGTTTTTCCTGCTTGTCCCTCATTTCTCTGCCACCCACCAGAGTGAAATCATTAACAGATCAAAATTTAACCACGTGGAAATAGGGGTCACTAAGAGGCATACAAAAGGAGCCACTCCTTCAAGCGAATACAGAGGCTTTTCATTTGCTGGGTTACCATGTTTGAAAAAGCTTATCACTCACTCACAGAAAAACTCGTAATTTGCATGAAAGAAGGATCTCAGCATGCAGTGTTGGTAGCAAGGTTCCACAGCTGAGCTCTGCTGCCAAACTGCCACACGAGACCAGGATAAAATTTTATTTTCGTTGAGAGCTAAATAACCCAAACAAACTGCAAACCTGAGCATTATCTTATTTTATAAGAGCACACAATTAATAAATATCAAGATTCAGCAAGTAACAGGAGACTTTGCTGCCCTCCTTGTACTGTAACACCTCAACAGCAGTGGGTTTTCATCAGGAAAAACCCCAGATTCCCAAAGTGTGAGAATCCCCGTGTGGCTGTGATGTGCTTCAATTACCACTTCTGCACATCTGGAGTGGTTTCACTGCAGTACAAAGGAGGCTTCCACTACTAGGAAGGTACTTTGTGAAGGAATTATTTGTGCTGTTGTGTAGGGCTACACAAGAGGCAGTGAAAAAAAAGGTCTGATAGTTAAGCTAAAAGTATTTTTAGTCAATTCAATAAAAATACTTTCCAATCATGGTACATTAAAAAAAATAATAAAATACATAGCCTGCTTGGAAAGCAGAGATAGCAAATATCACATGCCAAGCTGAGAAACTTTCTAATTTAGGTGTATTGACATCTCCCTCCTGAGCATGGCAAGTCACAAGAAGTTTTGGAGAAGTTTATAGGTCCATGCAAAAACCAGTTTGGTTTGTCACTCAAGGCTACACCTCAAACCAAGCCTCCTTATTTTGCACACCACCAGGAAATAGGAACAGACAAAACAACTGTATATCCTATAAAAGATAATTAACAAAACACCCCATTTACTGAGTGAACTCAATTACAAAGATAAGTCTCTTTCAGTAACAAGTTTCTGTTTCCATCCCAAATAATCAGATTTGGAGATTAAGGCAGCTAGAAAATAAAGTTTCAATACACAGCATTCAAACGCCAAAACTGACATCATCCAAAAGAAACCTTAAGAGACATTGCCCTCTCCACCTGCAAAAATGACTGTAGCACAATTCAGGGTGTTTGCCAGTGTAGGCCATCATGAAATTGGCAGAGAAGTGGCAGATCCTGACATTTTAAATGAGTTGAAAACAGAGAATGAGACTAATGAAGAGGTGGAATGTGGGCAATAAAAATGTACCCACATCACATATGCCAAGTAAACAGAAGAATGCCTGGTACCTCAAGCTTTGGTCCTGAGAATAAGGCAAATTTGCAAAAAATTAGCTGGTGTGTTCTTTGCAATATGCAGCCTTAAGCCAGCAGCCAATTTCCTGGGATAAATAGAGGTTACTTACTGCTAAACCTAATTTAAAACAAGCCAAAACCTATCTGGAACAGAACAAGATAAGCATGTGCATAAGGGAGGTAGTTACAGAAGAAAAAGTGCAATATACTTGATGCTTACAGCATAGAATCTGAGCAAGTGAAACATCCCCAGGGAAACTCAGAGCATCCCTGGTTCAGGAGTTTGAGATTGAGTTTAAAAATGGAGAAAATACAGTAGCAGGACATCAGGGTGTAAAAACAAACCAACACACAACTACCTCAAGCACCACTGCCCCACCCCTTCCCCCATGACAAGGCCACATCGAGTATGTTATCTGTGAGGTCAGTCCTGTCCCAGTGAGGGAAAAAGATACAGAAAATGAAATTGTATCACTCCTTGGGGAATGCAGAACACCTTAATAACACAGCGACAATCCCAGCTTCACATCCTTTTTGCTCTCAAATAAATGTGCCCTTCACTAAACCGCTGGAGACTCGGGTCTGTCAGAGCACACTCAGAGCCAGGACATTCCCTGAGAAGAGGAATTCTTTCCTCTCACTCTGACCAGGGGGTAAACTCCGATCATCCAAACAGCCAAGGTCTGATTTTCATCCAGACTGCAACACCCCTGTGCTCTTCAACGGCCTGCAAGAGTGATTAGGCAGAAGCCCTCCTTGCAGCAGAGTCCTGTTTATTGAACTTAGAGAAAACATTTTTAAAGCAAAAAAAACAAGTTTGGGTTCCGGTGGTTTGTTTGGTTTGTGGTTTTAGTTTGGGGTTTTTTTTAAATCGCTCCAGGTTCATCTGGCTGTTCATGAATATACGTTTTCAACTTCAGAAATGCACCAAACCTTCACAGCACACAACTTCTGGCAAAATAAGATGCCTTATCACCTCTTGGAAACAGGACTTTTTAATGCACCTGATGGAGTTTTTTTGGGTTGCTTGTGTTTATTTTTCAAACTTGCATGTGCATATAAACTCCCAGAAAGTCACTCTTTTGCTCCTGAGCCTTGCTTTCTTCTCTCTACCCTGAAGGGAATCAGCAAATTGCTTTCACATAGGGAGCTCCTATAAAGGAGAAGAGTCTTTGTTTGCTGACCCAATTCCATAAAATATTAACAGAAGGGAGGTTATTACCTAACAACATCAACATTGAGTTACAACCAAAGTTACATAGTTCTTGTTGATGACTTTTAGTACTATTAATTTCACCCATTTCTCTGCAATGCAAAAGATTCTTATGCATTAATTCATTCAAATAATCTAAAATGTCTTCTATACAGAAGTCTTCATGTGAAAATTATTATTAATGAGGTGTCAAGTGAACAGTATTACAGCTGTAAGAGACTACCTGGTAGAGACATGGGACACATTAAATTTTTTAAAACTGACACGCCTTGTTAATTAGAAATGCCAACATTTGACATTTTTATTCCCAAAAAAATTGATTTATTTTAGATTCATTTAATTTTGGGGAGAAAGCTGATGTTGGGAATTCTGATTCACAGCAGATTTCAAACCACAGGTTTCAGATCACCTTCTGTAGCACAAATAGATATCAACGATGCACACCGAGCCCTCTATATCTGAAACTCTGAGTAAGCACAGCTGTGCCAAAGAACTGATTTCCATCCACTTTCTGATTCCTCATTTCCCACCTGGGACTGTGCAAAGCACTTTTTAAGCAGTCTTCCCAGTAGCTGGAAGAAAATTAATGATTGCAGCGCTCAGTAGACAGAGCTACACCAGCGACCAGCCGTGGCTTTTGTTTCTTTTTGCCAAAGTAAAGCAGATGATACATGAATACAAACAGAATAGACACATTCCTGATTCTTAAAATTATTTTTATACCTGGCAGGCCTATCTACTAAGGGCTGTTCATACACAGTGAGCAGATTTCCTTCTACAGCTGTGTGGTACCATCCCAAACCTCCTGTCTTAGGAATTGTTTTTTTTTCCAGAGACTTAACGTTTCCCAACACTGGGACACTCACAACATCAGAGAAAACTGCCCTCAGCATCGCTGTACAGAACTGGAATTTATTTTCTTCACTAACCCAGATATTTAACAGTGTCATATGACCAACTTCCAGCTTCACAGTAAATTAGTCATAGTGGTTGATAAATTCACACAACACAGTAGTTGAGCTGATAGTGCCCCACATGTCAGCGTGGGCTTACACTGGGGAGGAGACAGCGAGGTACACAACTTCCCACACCCCAGACCACACACCATAACTAAGAAGCTAAATTCTTAACTTTTCAGGGCAGCATTTGGAGGGTTTCAGGTCAAAGCCCATCACCAGTGATCCTTTCAGCCTGAGTAAAACAAGGGCTGGCTTATCCACACAACTGTGTCAAAAGCCTCATTGTCACTTACAGCAAGGTTGTGTGTTTGAGCTTTTTTGTTACTTATGTGAAACACCAATCCCTCTGCAAAACAAACACAGCAAAACCTGTGTACCAAAGAGAATTCTCCTTTTCAGCTCCTTGTAGCAGCTGGTTGAATAGAACAGGATAATTAGATTTCAGCACTCAGACAGCTGAGATTTACTGACTGTGAGAAGTAATGTTGCCCCCAGCAAAGAAAGCAAAATAAATAGCTCTGGCTCAAGGGGTACCTTGGACATACTGCCGATGTCTTCATGAGGTATCAGTGTGCCAAGTTCTCCCTGTGTGGGATCCACAGGCAAACCTGCCTGGGTGGGGTTAATGTGCCAAGAGAGCCATGGAGAGGCTATTTGAAGCATCTGGAGCATCTCTCAATTTGAATATAACACAAAAGAAGAGAAGGTTCAAAGGAAAGATGCAGTAAGAAAGGCATAGCAAAAACAACAACAACAAAAAAAGGCAAGGAAAAAAAGCAGTAAAGAAACCAAGCTTGAAGAACCTTCTAGAATTAGAAACAAAGAACTAGTCTACAACTTTTTAAAATCCAGATCATCGCAGACTATTCTGTATAAAGAACTGCTGTGCTATGGCTGTGTCTAGGCTTTAGGTTTCACCTGTGCCCCTACAATATTTTGCCCAGGTTACCTACAACCCATGAGTTTATTCTTCTAGGGCTTGCTGTCATTGGAAGGCAGGAGTTGTTAAATGTCCTTCTCTATTTGGAAGGAACATTCTTCCATGGCTTCCTGAGGGGGAAAATAATCCTTGGACGTTTGGCACAGAGAATGTTGCAATCCATCCACAGACAGGTGAGGACAGCCCAACTGCCAGGATGCCAACAGGAGGGGATCTGCTCAGACTCCGTGCCAATCCCATGGCCTAATTGTGCAGCAAACTTACCTTCAGCTGTGCCACCACAGTTATTTCCCAACAATTCATTTTGGAAGAGGTGCAGGAAAATGTTACAAAATAAAGCTTTGTGAGAACCTTTCTAGACACCACTAGTAAGTATCAAAAACTACTGAAGGTAAGTGAAAGATAAAGGCAACAGAAAAAACAAAAGGCATAGCTTGTCTTTTTCCTACTGATGTTGAGATGCTGTTTCAAAAGGGGTTATCTCAAAGAATACAGACACGTGCTAGAGGCTGGGCATAATTATTTAGACTCACTGACTCACAGATGCCACCTTTAACTGGTTTGTCAGTTGTCAAGCACTGCCTGACAATCCTGCTCAGAGATGAAGTACAAGCAAGACTGCACGTGTTCTGTCTAACAACAGTGCTGCACATCGCACCAAAGGAACTGTCAAAGACAAATCTAAAGAGCAGCTCTTCAGGTAGATTCTCACACAGTAAGACATGAACAGAAGTGCCACCTAACTCACCTGTGAGACCCTGGCTGCCTGGTTTATGTACCAGGGTCCAAGATCAGAAAAGTGCAGAGCTAAGGTCCCAAAGCTATGAAGCATGCAGAACCACTAAGAATATTTTGCTCTCAGGGTATGAGGTCATATCAAAGAAAATTTTGCACAAGTCTGACCTCAACAGACAGTTAATCTAATCTTAACAATGTGGACATTTCAAGTCATGATGCATTTATAAAGCTGTAGATGTCACTAAGCCAAAAGAGTTTGCAGGCACTCTGAAGGGACAGAATAAAAATTGTTTTGAAAGCTGCTCACTGGAGAACTGTATTCTTTCCATGTGTTCTGTGACAAAAGCAATCAAGACTGACAGACTGGAAAATCTCTGCCTTTACTGCAAAAATATTGATGGCATGTATCTGCTAAATTAAGCCCACCTCTGCAGGTGTTTGTTTTGCCCACTAGCAGGAGATAAAACAGTCAGTGACATGTTCTAGGCAGCACTGAACTGTATCTCCGTGTATGCAAGCTCAGTAAATACAAAGTAATTAATTAATTATTTTCTTGTACAGCTGATATAAATTTTTATACTGGCAAATATTAGGCTTATGTTAGGAAGCACAGCAATGAAGCTGCACTGCCTGTGACAAACAAGATTTGAATAGTGCAATATTCTTGTTCCATGTAGTGACCTCTGTTATTACAAAACAGCACAGTATGGACACTCACACAGCTATGTTTGGTCATGGTTTCTAAGCCACCTCAAAGAATTTCAGAACAAATACTTCAGTTAGAGACAAAGGAAAATCCTACCTATAAAAATTGTATTTACAATCAAGACTTACACTGCTTCTGCCATTGTCCAGACTTGAAATGACACGGAAAAAAATTAAGTGAAGCTTTAAAGAACTCGCATGTAATCCAAATATAATTCCTTGCTTCTCATATATTTCCTGAAAGAGGCTCTTGAAATGTTCTTAACCACTTATTTAACACTGCAGCTATGCCTAGTCATTATCATTAAGGGAGATAAACATATTTAGAATAATACAGCTCCACTAATTCCCTTAAGGAAAAGAAAATGAAATTTAAAAAAAACAACTGCATTTTGAGTGCATCGGCCCCTAACATATGCTGGAAATTAGAAAGTAATTACAGTTGCTTAGAATGTCTTAGATACTGGCTGAAATATTTTAACTTCATTTAAGACAGCAAATAATTGAAACCAAATTCTCTGCTCAGGAAGAAAAAAAAAATATATATCTCTCCTTGAAAACAGGGCTTGAAGGTGATAAAAAGGCACCCTTTTAGCCTAACAGTTATGCTCCTAAGTAATTTTTGTGGAGGAAAGAGAAGAAAGTTTCTGAAATTGTGGCTGAGATAGACATCAGCTATGATAGGCTGATTAGACACAGTTAATTTTTTTTAAAAGCTTTGAAATGTGTTGATTGAATCAAACTTGATTCCTTTTTATCTGACTAGATTTTAGCTTTCCCTGTGTCAAATTAGGCAACATTTCTAAAAGTTACATTTTTTTGATAAAGTGGTCTATGATGCCTGAGATTTACATCTGCATGGAGGACACACACAGGGCAGTACCCCACAGAGGGTTCCTGCTAAAAACCAGAGCAAACACAATGACTTTACTGGAGCTGATAGCAGAAAACAGGGGCACTGAGGCTCAAAACTAACAGTTTAAAAGTAGACACATCAAATGCACAAACAAAAGCATGGGAAGTCTTGACACAGCCCCAGATTAAATCTATGAAATACTACAGACACTTGGGAATATGCACCTCAAGAGGTACAACACCCAAAACTGCTTCTTCTATGGCACAAAGTCACCTTCCTTGAGACTGTGACTGGACCAGGAGGAACCTTCTGATGAGGAGAATTGTTCTTCCTCTGCAAGCTACCTCATTTTCAGGGAGGGAAGCTTCAGTCTAGTATAAAGGCACATAGAGAAAGAGCTAGAGAACAAAAAGAACTCGGCAAGATCTGTGAGCCTGTAGATTATTCAAAGACCAGGAGACAGCTGAGAAAACAGAGCTATTAAGGGTAACAGCAGAATACCAGCTCTGGGATTGACTGGCAATAGTGGATACCAAGAACTACAAAGGAAATTTGAAAATACCAAGCCCTGTGACAAATCTGGAGAGAGATATAACACAGAATTAAACCAGAAAGCATCCAAAATTACAAAGGGATAGCAAAGTATGAGATTCTCGTTGAAAATGTGTTGGAAACAGGTGTCTGTTTCCAAAGGCTCCCCTAGAACCCCTTGTCAGCCTGTGGTTTCAAATTAACATGATAAACAATTTCTCCTCAGGAGATTAAACTAAGGTCAGATTAAACTAAGGTCCATCCTATTTCAGTTTGCTTCCAACCCCCACCTTCCATCTATTATTTAATGAAATGGATGTTGCCGTATTTCTGATGTAACACAGTCAAGAAAGGAAAACACAACTTGTAGCCTCATATTTATTTTACTTTAGGCTAAAATTTCCCAGCCACCAGTGATTTCACCTGCTTTGCCCCAAAAGGTATTTACTGAAGGGGAAAAAGCCTTTCTGATGGCAATAAAACTTTGGTATGCATTAGAGAAGCAACAGGACAGGCAGAACATATGCCAGAGGCTGATTCCCCCTCCCTGCCCCCAGTATCAGCTATTCCTATTGCAGAGCTTAAGCCAGGCTACAACAGCACCAAGCTTTAAATACAGATGAACTCTCCAATATGTTTTTCAATGTAATTTCTAAACTTATTTTACATTTATATTGCAAATTCATTTCCCAGAAGAGCTCAAGCATTTTGGAAACTATGTGAAGGGCTGAACTTCAACAGACTATTAACTTTTGGAGTAAGAGGCAAGGAAATACTTATCAGCAGGTGGCTCCAGATATGGGTGAAGGCAACCTGGGACCAGGACTACAGAGAGGACAACAGATGTAAATTCATTACAGTGGGATTCAATACCACCAGGATCCAAGCCGTGGACTTTTTTGGTGTCCTACTTCAGCACTTGTCAGACATTTTGTGACCACGCTAAAGTTTCACAGTACAAGTTGAGAAGTTTATGGTGTTAAACACATACACCAAATATCTTACCTTACACTGCCACCCTTTGCCATATAAGCATGCCAGGTCCATAAACAAAGAATTATTTAAGAAGGGAAAGAAATTTATCACATTTGAATATAATTACAGTCTTAAGAAATACTTAATATATCCAGCCTCCTCATGTGAGGCAGATCTTCCTCTAGCTTTCAGTGGGCACCAGATCAAAGTAAGGATCTCAGCCAGCTGACACATGATTGCTCTTTTAATATGAGCTTTGGCCTCTCTCTGCAGCAAGACAGTCAATGCACCCAACCATGCTGGATGCACCTTACAGATATTATAAACACTTGAATCATCACAAGGTATCTTTGGATGGGTATATAAAGGCACACCTCACGAAAATTCACAAGCTGTTTTCAAATTTAAGGAGCAACAAAGTATCTTGCAAAAGAACAAGTTAAACAAGCAGATTCTTCTAGTTACATACTTAAAATAATAGTTCATCCTATGAATCTCATCCTAGTTGGAGAATTTTTTTTTTAATTCTGTGTTGTTCTGCCTTACTTCTAACACCACTGCCTCTTGTGGGCTTTTTGTAAGAAACTTCCAGATCTAGGAAGTACAAAGTCCTCCTGATAAAAAAATCAAATAACTTACACATTTTATTGTTTAAGGTAATGAATTAATGCTATATCCTAATAATGTATTTTAAAAAACCAAGGGAAAAGTATCCTGGAGGGTACTGGAAATGTCATATCAAATTAAATCAAAATGCAAAAACTCTCCTTCTGCTTTCTAAACACAGAATGATTCCATGCTAAAAGGAAAAAAGCTGACACAAGAGACCTATGTTAGGAACAGACAGACAGAACAGCCAGTTAAAGACTTACTTGTAGTTTGGATGATAGAGTATCTTTGGGCTTTTCATGAAAGGGAACATAAGGAGAACCAGTATCAGATTAACATCGACATGCCATGGGATCACTGGGTATTCCTGCACCTCTCAATACAGTTTCATCACACTATGCCCAAGAGGTAGGTACCGTCCCAATAATTCCTATTAGAGAATGAACTAATTAACTGAGCAGAAGGACTTTCACAAACTTCTGCCAGTCTAAGTCAGTGATTAAATCTGGCAACACGGCTTTTAATGTTTTTGAAAAATGGTTAGGTAAGATTTTCAATTAGTGTAGATCAAGCAGAGATTTACAGATTTCAAAGGCTTTCTAACACTTCAACAACCGTTTCAAATCTTTAATAAGGCATTGTTTGATAACGGATGTTAGTGTCCTTTGTTTCTAAATCCAAAGGCAAGGAAAAATACCTTCCAAAACAAACTGAAAAAGTATTTCAATAAAAAGCAATAAAATAAAAGAACTTCCTATTCACAGGAACTGACTGATGATGATAATTACATTGATTAAAAAAAGAAATGGAAAAATAAAAAAAGGAAGAAATTACTCCCAGTAATTCCAAATAGTAGCAGCAAGAGATAAATAAAAACCCAATAGAATTGCTTTTTGGAGACTGAGAATGGAAAAAGAATAAAAAAAGTTGCTTTCCATTGACACAGAAATAGTATTATTACAGCAACCCAATCAAGAGACGTAGAAAATGTGTAACTAGAGGAGAGTGGCATAACCAGATTTTAGTGACACAGTGATAAAAAGGAGATTAAAAGGCAGCAGAAAACATGGACACAAACAAGTATTTGTAAACAGCAGATAAAGAACAGCTGAAGGCTGTAACTCAGGCTATAACACGGCTGATAAAGCAGCCTTGCAACTCTCTAATCACCTAAGTCCCAGGACTCCTGGTTTTGTGAGGAGCAAATAACTCATTGTTTTCATAGAGCAATAAATTTCATGCATAATTTTGAAGTACTGAAACATGATGCATCCCTTAGGAAAGTAAACAGTTTGCAAGTAATTGAGCAATGGACACTGGAGATGGAATAACGTTGCAGTTTGGCTAGAGCAATTCCCATTTGGAGAGATTCCTGCAGAGCAGGGTGTCCTCATTATCAGACTCCTCTTGGGACCCAGAAGCAGCATCACTAGTACTGCTTGGCTGTGCACTGGAAATTTCTGATCATCCCACCTCCATCAGGGAAGAGGGGATGTAATATCCCCAAAGAGGAACCAGGAACAGGTTGTAAGAAAGGATGTAGAGAACCTCAGTTACTTATGGATGCACAGAAACTTCAGCAGAGGATTTGCAGAAGGGATTTTATACATCTTTTGGTATCATAAAAACCAGGCAAGTCTCAAACAGGTTTTGCATCTAACTGGGCTCCTACCCATTCCCTTTGCCAAACAAGCCCCTCAGAACCCACATAAGGGCACATAGATCTGACTAATAAGAGTGTGGCCGAAGTCCAGAATGAAATGTCACTTCAGTCCTATTAAAAACTGTCTGTAAGTATTTTGCTCATTGTGTTAAAGTGATCCTGAAGTACAGAGAAATATCTGGATGGACCTTAGGCCAGTAATAAATCCAACAGCAATGAAGTCTAAGAATGCAAATGGATGACAAACGTGTGGGAAACAAATTAGACACAATAAAATAATTGAACATTAGTCTTTGTATAAGTGATTTGTTACTAACTGACATTGACTGTACCTTTCCTTTTGGATTTCTGTGAAGCTATTCTCGATCACACAGTTTCTAATTTGCCTGAAGCCTTGCGAGGAAGCAGCATGTGCAATAATACAGGGCAATACTTCCTGTAGTCCCTTGCTGTTGCATACTAAATGATTCTTCTTTGCATAGATTAATCCCTGTTTTCTCTACATCTGTATTAGAAACAACCTTTAGACTTGCTCAAGGCTTTGGAAATCTACATAGTGTATACAGCAGATTAAAGTTTGCATCAGGAAAGGATCAGAATCCAAAGCTTTGAGAAGGCATTCTAGATTTTGCTGTACATAAAAATATCCCTGCATACCCTTATTAACAATAACAAAAAATACAAGTCTCCTCTTGAGCCTTCAGCTCTAAGTTTGTCCCAGATTCTGACAAACAGCATGCAATTAAAGATCAGAGTGAGAACAGAACAGGAATCAGATTTCTAAACCTCTCTGGAGGGTGCCATATCTGCACACACGTTGATAGGACTATTCCCTTTACTTTGGTGATTATACTGCAAACAGTTTATAACCTGTCCTAGAGAGTAAAAAACATACCTGAATAGAGCTTCAGCCACTGAACACCTTTAAATCCTTTATTCACAAACTTTCCCTTTCAAAAAACAGGTTCCTGTTTCCACTGGCCTGATTGATTGGGGCTTTTTTTGGGTTTTTTGAAGGTATGTATGACAATAATAAAGTTTAGTCTACATCTGACTAAAGTGCATCAAACATTAAAGATGGCACAAAATGAAGTTTTTTACCAGCTAGAGCTATGTGATATTTTCATCCCCCAAAAACTCTTTATAAGCTGACAGTCATGCTCAACTTTATGAATTCAGCCTTTTGCACCCTTAGCTGTAATTAATTCTACGACAAGTCAAGTAAACACATTTAGATGGCAATAAGAAAATTTTAGGGACTCATTAACTTTTTATTTCATGTGAGTTTTGATTCTTGACTTCACCTACGAAAACTGAGGAAAAAAACCCAACCCATAGAGGTGCAAATATAGACCTTATCAATCACCAATCACTTATTAGGAGAAGATCTAAAATACAGCAGCAGAATTTCCTCATCTTGAACCATTTGGACTGATAGAAAGACTTAGACATGGTGTCTACTATTGTTCAACAAGAAAAAAGTATTGTTTTATAGGGTGTTGTGTATGATTAAGTGTTCTTTGTTACCTCAGGTATTTTTCTGTAAGATTCATGCCAATTTAATGTGGTAGCAAATCTCCTGCAGAAACTGCAAATGGAAAAATATCTGTACCCTATTCCCCCACTGGTACTTGTCAGGCTCTAACTGAAGAAAAGTCAGTTGAGAGAACCTAAAACAACCCTCAAATTCAAAAGCCAAACCTGAAAATTTGGCAGATGTCAAGTCTGGACCTGCTGAGCCTTACACTGTATGTTTTAAGGAACAAGTGTGGGGGCAGGAGCCTTCCCCAGTTCTTCTGAAAACCATTCAATTCAAATATTTTCATTGGTGATCCACCATGCAATCTGAGTAATAATTTCTACTGTTTCAGCTGAAGTTACATTTTCCACAGTCCCTTGAGAAGTGAAGATCTGAACACGGCTGGGGCCACAAATCATTTGGCCTTAGTTACAGTTTAGTTGTGGCTTAATTTATTTATGAAGGATTTATTAGAATGAGAGGCACACAGTAAATATTTCTATACCTATTGGAGCTGGGTTCCACCACAGTATTTAAATCTTTGGCACATTTTTCAAGTATATATACACAAGTTCTAATAAATTTACATACTAAGTCAAGAATTGAGAGGCCCAACTCAAACTTGCAGTTACCAGATTTTAAGTGCTAGATTTTTTAATCTAGTATCTGTAAAACCTCCAGTTTCTTCTTGATATGTAATCATCACAGCTTGAAAGAGACAGGGAGCAAAATAAACCACACATCACTTGTTTGATTAGCAGGCTACTTCATCCCTGGATGCACACATTTCTTCATCCTGTTTTGGAACATGCAGACCACAACAATGTTGTTTTCCTACTGGTTTCTTATCAATCTAACCCATGTGGGCTTGTTTCTAAAGGCATTCTCTCAATCTTTATGTACAGCAATGTTAACAGAGCATCTAAAGCAAAACAGAAAAGGAACTTGAAGTAGTAGGCTGAAATCACAGACGAGGTTTTAATAAACATGATAGAAAAACGAAAACTATCTTCTGACATCTGCTACAGCTGGGGGCAAAAAAATCAAAACCACCAAGCTATGAGGTACTGAATAATTCTGAAGTCATAACACAGCTGAGCACAAGACCACTGTTCTTCTCTGATTGCACATGAGTATCTGTGTGGGGTTTTTCTCCTCAATCACTGCAGGTGTTCCACACTCTTGTAAGGAAGTTAGTTTTCAGGTCTTTCACCCCTACAGATACTTCCAAAGTCTACACACAGATAGTTGTGATGTTTATAACTATACTAAAATTTCACCTAGTATTAGGCTAACAATACTAAAATACTAATTGCTTGTAAAATACATTAATCTAAAAAATAAGCTTCTGACATTCCTTCTCCTCACCTGTGCTTCATAGGTTTTGTTTAAAAAAAACAAAATTAAATTTTATCACAAGGACAGCACCGAAAAGAGAGAACTATGATTACTGAGTTGCTAAAAAATGCTTGAATGTTTTCAGAGACCTAGGCCTGAGTCACTTAAGCATTTAATTCCAATTGATCTTAACAAAACTCAGGCACCTTTATACTTTCATGCATCTGAGACTTGAATTCTTAGGGCCTTTCAATCATGATGAAAAAAACGTACCCTATCACTTGCTAAATAAGTTCACTCTAGGTTGTATTTATGTCAGCTTTCATATGGGCAAAGAGAACAGCAATCATTCTCATGTAGCTTGGGGCTTGAAACAAGCTCTCACTTATACAGGAGTAAATTCGGGGTAATTCCATTTACTTCATTTGATTGGATCTGGCCTCTTGCTTCTCACACTGCCTGTGGTAACAAAAATCTGTACTGTGACATTTTTTTCCCCTCCAAAATAAGACTGCATTTTAAGGAGAATGTTTACTAAGGAATGTCAAGGCTTTGCACCACTTAGAGATCTCTGGCCTCTCCACATGGACATTTGAGCACAAACAACCAAGATTATTTTTTCCCTAAAGTGATGTAGGGAAAGTCATGCACAGACATAGCACCTGCTACAAAATACCTTCACACACAATTACTTTCCAATCCCCGCCCAAACTCAAAAAATAAAATGGAAGTGTAAACACACATGTTTTGACACCACATAAACTGCATTGAAAAAGGCAGAAAGATCCATTCTTTGGATTAGTACTTGAGGAGTTAGGAGAAGATGATATGTCAGATATCTACACTTCTTTTCTGGCACAGTAAATTATTTTTACTTTTTTGTTTGTTCTGGCATAACTATTCCTAGCAGTCACCTGCCAGGCAGGAGCAGGTGTACAGCTGCTACTGTGCCAGGCAGCACATCACTAAAAAGTGGAGCCAATTTTCAGCACTTGCAGAACACCTTCTATCATGTCTGCAACAGAGTTCCAAGTCTGGCACATCCTTGCATCATTACTCTTGAAAATTTTGGCTTTTCTATTTAAATACACAAACAGTCCATAATAACTTACTTACAGTTCCCTGTGATCATTATTATTTCCACTGGAAATTATGGCAACTGGAATCCTCTGCACAGCAGCACATACTGTGCACACCCAGAAAGAAACCAAAATGTGTCATCTCTGTTGACAGAAGGATAAATATAGTTGAAGTCAGATTAATATTTCCAAGATTACTCATTTCTACTTCAAAAGAGAAGCAAAGATCATGTGCAAAATGACAGCTACCCATCTGGGACTGGAAAAGTCACCATATGGATGCCTTTTGCTAATTATAGATAAATTTTTGATCTAAGGGATTTAAAAGAAGGGATCTGTCAGTTCAAAAATACACTTCCTCTCCTCCCTCATTCAGGCAATGCTTTGGTACTGGCTAATCAATTAGGCAGAGCACTGGATCACACAGATTTGCTTCACCTGTAAGAAGGCAATTTTCTCCCACTTAAGGCAATATGTGGTCCCATTTGTAGCTCAATTACAGAAATACCGTAATTCCTTTTTTTCCAGATGAGAGTAGCCTCTATAATCTTTTAGCCCAATGGCCCACACATTCAGAGGCCATGAGACTGCCTTATATTACTGCTCCACATATGATATCTCTACCTGAAGTACAGCATACACTCCTGAAAAGCATCCTAAGTGGACTACAAGATGTTTCAATAACATAATTATAACCCAAGGTAAGTTCTTCCAAGAGCAATTAATTTACATAAATTATTAAGTATGTATTCCTAACTTAGTGCAAGTTGCTTCCTATTAGACTATAAAATGAATTTTTTCTTGTATTTTGTCTGCTGAATTGACTGATTAATACCCTATCAAATTAGTGAACTGGCTGCATATATTTATAGATTACATTGTTCTTCAGCCTTTGCTTTTGATACACTATTAGAGTGAGTTTGTCCTTGGGACAAAAAAAAGGGTTCCTCTAAACCCTCCAAGTTTTGGCCTCCTTCTAGAACAGCAAGCACTAGCTGATACTCCAGTAGCAATCATATCCCTGCCAAATGCAGAGGCTGCAGAGCCTTTTCATGCCTGCTTAGCATCTTATAGCATTTATACATGAATTGTATTAGCTTTTTTGTCACTACCGTAGAAATTCACTTCTGCATGTAAAGGCAGCTGATGTGAAGAAAACCGCACCTCTAATAACTGGGAGAAACAGGCTTTTCCATAAGACCATTGAGAGCACTTACATGCTTACGATAAAGCCTCGTTATCCTCCCCTCTGCTGAGTTCACTGAAGATTAGACAGGGCACATATGTTGGATGTTACCCCTCTGCCTCAGAGGTGTTAGGGGTGGGGAAGAGCTACAGAAGTGCAATTCAGCTGAACTCAGACCAGCTGTTGTGAATTCACTCCTCTTCAGAGGAGTTTTAGACACATCGTAGCACCTTCAACTGCACTTTAGCCACACAAACCCAGTATGAGCTCATGCCAGAGACATTTTTTCACACTCTTCCTGTCCTGTCCCAGTAGAGTCTCACATTCCATCCATAATTAAACCAAGCACTTGCCACTGTTATGCACAGAATTGGTCCCTGTACCCGCCCTTGACACACCTGAGTGCCTCCTGAAGGTCACCAACATTCACCTTTGGCATGTACACTTCAGTGAGGCTGAAAAAGAAAAGGCAGATGGAAATAGTAGTTGTGCCCAATCCATTTAGTTTCCTAACTAAAATACAGCAAATTTTCTTTGTGGAGACCCCAGTTTTCTCAAGAGCTATTGCTCCCAGAAAAGCAGGCTGCCAGCAGAGTCAGGCACAGTGCCTTCACTATCTGTGAGCAAGGGCCTATATTCCAGCTACTCCCACAGCCCAAGGGGAAAACAAAGTTCAAAGAGACAATCACAAGAAATCAACTCCTTTACTTACATGACTTTTAATACAGGTGGCAGTAATCTAGCATAATGACCATCCATTGAGTAATCTAATTCTCAGTTTGAGCATTAGTTAAGTAATCCCTTATCCTGGATATCTCTTATCCCATCAAGGAGCTTGCTTAAAACAGCACTTACTCCTACAACGCTAAAGCTACACCACTTAGCAGCAAGAGGTTGCTCTGTCCTCATCACTGAAGCCTTATTTCCAATCACATTTCTAGAAATGACTTAGTAGCTTATATTTTATCCACACCGTGAAAATTCAACCACGCATAAAAGCCTCTTGCCTGCTGCAGTTGCAGTCCCAAAGGAAGCGTGTCCATTCCCACACAGACAACAACCTGCATAATCATCTCACGCCATTGCAGTCCCTGTTAGCTCTAAGTTTTCCTCAACTTATCATGGAATTTTCCAACCTTGTTTTCAAAAAGTAAAATTCTAGCACACGGAAGATTTAATCCTTCAGCTAACACAAAGATCCTGCGCTTTCCTAGAGAAAATGCAGGAAGTTGGTCAGCCTTCTAAGGCTCGTCTAAAGTTCAGCCTTAAACTCAATATAACATCCCAAGGACAAGAGTTGTAGTCCTCATCGTAAGAAAGGAAACACAGGGCACTAAAATTCTATGCCAACTCTCTGAGTTACTTGCTTTTAAACAAACCGGAGCTGCGTCTGCCCCAGGCACTCCACTCACGCTGCCCGACAGCCACCGGAGGTCACAAGCGCCTCCTGCGCTCGTACTGACACCCATGGAAAGGCTTTTCCCTCCCCTCACGCCCGTGGAAGACATGGAGCAGTCCTTGCAGTACGGCTCTCTGTTAACCCAAGTCCCAGGTCCGGCAGCACGCCCGCGTTTCAGGGTTTCCAAAGCCCCTCACCGCCAGCAGCAGCAGCCGCCGCCGCCCCCTCACGCCGTGCCCGAGCCCCGCAGGCGAGCCCCGCACCGCGGCTCACGCGGCAGCCCACAGACGCCTTCTTTTAAAACTTTCTCCTGAGCCAGGCTCCTGCTTTTCTGGACTGGGCATTTCCGAGCCCTTGGGCAATCTCCCCCCCAGCCACTTCACCTCAGCTGCCCACAGGTGCCCCCGAAGCCCCCTCACAGGGTCCGACCCCGCCTTCCCCACCTGCTCGTCAGCATCATCCCGCTCAGCTGCGGCTGCTAGCGGGTTTTTTGAACACTCTGATTAAACTGAGGCCTACCTATTTGTACAAGCTTAACTTTCACAAAAAACCCAAAACACCAACAAAAAACCAAAAACAACAACAAAAAAGGGGGGGGAGGAAGGGGTATACAGAAATTTTAACACTTCAACTTTCTAAGCTTCTAAATATGCAGTTCTGAACTTGTGAGAGACACAGAAAGGCACAAGGAGTCACAGGCCTCACAACAATATCCTTAACTTTTATGATCAAAGAGTTGCCTAAAGGCAGCATGAACAGAAACATTCAGAATAAGCTCCTGAAAAACTTACCTTTTGTGAGACTCAATAGTTTACATGCTACTGAAAGGCAGCATCTACTTCCACTTGAAGTTTGCAAGGCCAGACTTGAAAGGATTTAAAGGTTTGTTTTGGCTTTAAAAAAAATCTGTGCCTGTGCCCTGTTGTGCTCAGGAGAGCACTAAGCTGCGAAAAGAGAGCCAAAGTCAAGTCCCTTGCTTATCTGAAGCAGTAATAGTGAAAACTCTCTTTTGTCAGATTTCTGAAGAACAAACTATTTTCACAACTAACCTAGGCCTTTCTTTGCCCCTTCCATCAAAGCCCTACCTCTCTACAGCGAGGAAACAGCTGATTTATGGGGCTGGGGAAAAGCAGAACTCGGCCCTAATGATGCAGACTGTGTTCGAGGTCAGAGGGGATGGTGAGGCAGAAACTGCTTCAACAGCTGAAACCTCTGTCCCCCCCACTCTGGGTTTTTGCTCTCCTGGGCTGGATTTTTAAACCTGATGACAATACGGTGGCATCATGCTTTCAGAAACTACCTCCAAAATGTACAAGCATTTTAGTAAAATATCTAATACTCTAGCTGATGAATATTGTGAGCTAACTTGTAAGATGCTAAGGTCCCATGCACATGTTTCCCAGAGATGTCATTGTGTTTAAAGCAGGTTCAGATCTTTGCTGCTTTCACAGGCTTGTTTTGCTTAGGATAGCTTCATTTGCATTTAGCTGAAGGAAAATTAGGACTAAGGAAAAAAATTCATGTGGAATATCTACTAAAGATAATAATTCTCCTAATTCTCCAGTGCTGTTCATTGTCTTAAGGGAAAGTCAGGGGAAGAAAGAAGGAAATCCCTTGGCAGAATGAACAGCAAGAGAATCTAGCCTGTCTGCTGATAAAAACATTTATATTGATGGACTTAAGAGACTGGCACAATCAGGTTGTTCATCTGATGAAAATATGAAGAACAACGTGAATCATGGCAATTTCAAGGAAAAGAAGACATATTTGAAAATGAACAAAAAGAAGATATGTTTTAAAATGAACAACAGCATATGTTTATGCTTGCTTAAAAACAGCTTCAGGCCTTTTGTCAGTATCCCATGATAATACCAAGCCTGAAACAACAGAAGAAAGTTTCTATATTTTAAATTTCCTTTAGAAGTGAGTCCAAAAGTACATGGGAATGCAGTGAGCACTGCTTGGGAGAAAACATATCCGAGGTTCTGTTCTACCAGAGCTGTTTGTAGTGTATAAGCTAGAAGGTTTGGTGGATTAAATGTAGATCTTCCCCATGTAGGAAAAAGGCAACATGAATTTAGGTCCTTTTGATAAAACACTAACTTTCTAAATATATACAGATATATTTAAGAGAACCAGATGTAAGGCAATGATCTGTCTGTCCGTTCAGAGGGTTTAACAAACAGGTACTTCAGAACAAATGAATTTGTGTTATGGGGGGCTGGTTTTGTGTGTTAAAAGCCCACAAAACTTTAATCAAAGAAAAATCATGCATTTTGATGTACTGACCCAAACTAAAGCGATGGACATATACCCTAACAGCATGTTATTATACGGCAGAGTTAATGCTGTCATACATACCTACATCTAAGGCAAAAATTGCTTGTAAGCAACTACAGACTGAAATCATCCAATCCTGAACAGAATGTTGGATTATCAGCCCAGATGAAAAGCAAAACACACTATCTGGAAATACTTTAATAGAATCATTCATGAATTCACGGCAGATTTATTTGCCTTAGTACAGACCAACTATTATCAAAGTACAGAAGTATTTGTTTCTCTGCTCACTATTACTTAGATTTTGGTAAGTTTTACAAAAGGAAAGCTTCTCTCTTTGCCTTAGTTGGACATTTCTTCTCTAGGCAATATTCTCAAGTTTTACGTTTATACTAGGTAAAAGAATTCTTATGTGACATCATAAATGTCTCATGTGCTTTGCAGACCTGTAAAGTCACAAAATGGAAAGTAATGTCCCTGTCTAACAGTACTGGCTGAACAACAGGAATTACCTTCAGGCATTCTGACTCTGCACAGCAAAGAAAAAATAACAAATCAGGGCAAGCTGGCAGCTCAGCAGCCCATTTACACTCTGTGGGGACTCAGCTGGCACTGATCAAGAAAAAGTGGCCTAAGACCTGTCCCTTGTGTGGAGCCAACATAAGCAGAGCTGCTGAGGAGGTGATAAAGCTTCCAATGTGGCGCTACCTTGGAAATGCAGTGACTAGAGCCCTCACGGGAAATATCAGTCAGGACGTGTAAGTTGCTTGTAGGAGGGCTGGCAAATGAAGGCCTCCCAATCTCTTGCAGATGAATGATGTCTCTGCTCCAATCTCACACAGGTCTCTAAGCAGCCAACTAGTCTTAGGTTTATCATCCAGAGTACAAGAACCTGCACTGAACTCCGAGTTCAGAAGCTGCCACTGGAGATGCACTCCCTCTCTCAGAGGAAGATGTCTTGATCTTCTCTAGCGTAGCCAGAGGACAGGAGGAAACAACACAGAGGGAACCTGCTTCTCCTATGCAGTAACCTAGAGTTTTATAGTTCAAACAAATATTCACCCCAGCTCTTTATATGGAAAACATACAAATGCCAGTGTCAGTAAGTAGTGATTAAGCTTTTAAGAGCTATGAGAGCTTTAATTGTGTATTTTGTGTGTGCAGATGTATTATTACAGCAATTAACAGCAGCTTCAAGCCATGGCTGTGTACAGCAATTTCTCTGAGAAATCCTTGCCAGTGCAGCAGTCTCCATGCTGCCCACTGAACAGAGGGACCACTTCTGGAGTAAGGTACTGCCAGGGCTTTGCCGTGGGATCAGAATCTCTTCCTGCTCTTGCACCCATTAAAAAATGTTTGGAAATATGTGGGTTCACTTATGATCTTTGCTTTCACCCGAACCCCATGACACTCATAACAGATAAACACAGTTACAATGTCATTACAACAATGCATTTTGAAAAAATTCACTTGTACTGCTTAGTATTGTACCAAGGAACTAAGAAATATTGGCCCTGAGGCTGCCAGGAGTTGATGCTTTCAGTTTTCTTTGGTTTTGTTTCCTGTCATTGCTACTATTTTACCCAGATGGAAATGCAATTGCATCATAAAATCAAGATTATTAAATCTTTAGAAATAATCATGCTCATATATTTGGTAATATTTTAAATTTAAATAATTACGACTTTAAAAGAATTTTTTTTTACCTCCATACACAAATCTATCTGTGGGTGTTTGGTGCTGTTTCCTGGGTAATTGTTGGAACTGATATGTGCTCATGTAATAGAAAGTTACCAGAATGCACAATCTTGTGCAGCAACAGCTCCAGACTGTGGAACAATTTTTAGCCTGAGCTGGCACTATTATACTATGAGAAGTTACTCCATAGTAACACAGTATGACCTGGAAAAAAAAGTGCTGTTTGACCTGGCATTCCTGTCCCTGCTGTGTATGGATCATGGCACAGAGAGCTGCAGGCCCTGGCCCTTTGTTCATGCGTATAGCCCAAGTGTGGGTTTCTACAAGAAGCTCAGAGAAAGCTCAGCACAGTTTTGCAGCTTCCTGGAGCCAAGGCTATGGTTCAGAAGATATGTTGTTTTGACAATTTATTCAAAATGCATTTCCAAACCCTTAGTTTCATTGAGGACAGTGAAATGTTAAGGCTGCCATTCAAATACTTATGCCTCATAGAACAGTCCCTAGAAAATTATCCACTTTTTTGACAATCCATACAATAACCCACATCAGTGGGTTAAACCACAATTCCATTTTTAAAAATACTTTTAATAAAGCATTATTCATGGCTGTGTTTCCATGATGATCTCAGAAAGGGAAGCCAAGGGCTGCTATTAAAAATGTAAAGCATGGTAACTGTGCTTTAATACACAGTGCTTCAAGCTTCCCATGAAAATTTAATAATTTTTGATGTTTCAAAGAAACATCTGACTTAACAAGTGCTTGTGCCATTACTCACATGTATTTAAGTGTGCGACATTGTTGTCATCTCTTCTTCTGTTTCCACCCTCTGGAGAACATAGCAGAGAGAACAGGAAAATTCTCCAAAAATGTGTTCTAGTCCCTGCAGGCTGAGGACAAAACAAAGATAACCACACACCTCAAGACATGAAGCCATGCAAGAAAAGTTGTGCTTTAAACCTTCTTCTGTCTCTTGCTACTTCAGTTGTTACACAGCAGCCCAAGATCAGAAGCAAATGGGAAACAGAGCCTGAGCCAGGCCACGCACGTGGCTTAGCAAAGCGGGTTTGAGCTCAGAAGTAGGTAAACTCCTCAGACCTAAATAATGTATAAAAAAGTCTCAACAGCCCAGAAAATGATCAGGGAACCAAGAAGAAGGTAATAGGATTGTTCTGTACATTCTGACAGTAGCCTTTCTTCACAGGATATAAGAAATGAGCTTTTCTAGCAGACGGAGAGAAAGGAGGGGCACAGTACATTCCCTTGTTAAGGAACCTTCTCCTAGAAAAGTAGTTTGACAGGTAGGTATAAGTTAACATAATTTACACATTTCTATAGCTTGGATAAGTGTAGGCTATTAGTGCAGGCTGATGTAACCTATGTGACAAGAGGCTGCAAACTGAGAAAAGATGAAAGAAGTTTTGAGATGAAAGACCTACAGCATATGAGATGCAATTGACACCATTATTTCTATCACCTCTGTCCCCCAGCTCTTATAGATTAGGAGTGAAACATGACTTGCATGTAAGTATGAATATATTGAAAGAGCCATAGGCAGGAACCAGAGGAGCACTGAAATTGGACAAGTATCTGAAGGACACTTCAAAGAGTTTTACCCTACCTAAAGAAGAAAATTTGATATTTTTTAGCCTGATATTTTTCCTCTTATGGTGCACTTGCACTATAATAAAGAACTACTTCACCTTCCTTCTGTGCATTCACTTTATGAGGAACAGCAGCAGCAAATTTGGGAGATCACCTACTATACCTTGGGTTTTATTACTCATTATAAAAAAAGTGAAATTAAGATTTCATCCCAATTTCCATCAAAAATCATTACAACATGTTATTTTATTTTCCAGTTCTCTTAGAGTGACTGAATCATTCCATTGGCCTTACTGGCTTTTTTATTCATTACCTTTAAAACAACTCTGGTTGGAAGCCCTCCTTTCCAAACATGTGTTTAGACTAACTCAAAAATAATACCATAAACCCCTCTATAATGACTGCATTTCTGTGTTCCCTTACCTATACACCGGTATGTGCACAAACCCGGACCCAACTCCATAAAAACTCCAATAAGTGCTTTTTTCTCCAGCCTACTTGCCATTCTCTGGTACATGGTGCTTATCCCCTCTGCACTCCCCTCTCCTCGTGGTGCCTTACACCTGGCTCTGTTGGGAGCTCTTCCTTCCTCAAACAAAGCCCCAGCGGTGTGTGTAGCTGTATAATGCCCTCCTTGTTTCTAAATATTTTTAAAGATCTCCAGGATCTCGTCACTGAACAGCTTAGGCAGTCACAGAAACAAAAATCAGAGCCAACATCTCCTGCCTCTATAGGAATCACTAAGCTATAGCTTTTGAAAATTTTAGTTTGTTTTGAGGAACACTTTTTAAAACTTTTTCATTGGCTTGTTCTGACTTTTTTCCCTGCATGCTACAATATTTAAAGGACATTGAAACTTTTATAACAGTTGGTATCTCACATCAAGGCAAAAATAATATACTTCCAGCTGTCTTGCTTTGCATGAAGATTTTAAAGAAGCTTTATTTTTTGCAAACAATAGTTGACAACTCAAGACAAAATCACTATGTGTGATTTTTTCCCAAAGATTAAACTGATTTTTTTCTTCTGTTTTGTCATTCCTTTTTGTATCAGTATACTTTGTCCTACTCACTTGGGTGGCCTCCAAAGCTCTGATTTTACATTCCCCTACATACATAGTAAGAAACCCACAGCTGACATCAATAAAGTAATTCAGACTGGAAGGGATCTCTGGAAGTTATCCCATCCAACCCCACTCATACCAAGTACAACTTCAGTGTTAGATCAAGTTGTTCAGGGCCTTGTTTGATTATCTCTCTGGAGGGAGAGGCCACAACATCTCTGGGCATCTTGTGTCAGTGCTGGACTGCCCTCACCGTGAACAATCCTTCCCATTGCATCTGGCTGGAATTGTCCTTGCTGCATCTTGCCTCTGTTGGCCTTATTCCTTTTGCTGTGCACCTCTAGAAGACTCTGGCTCTGCCTTTGCTATACCCTCCCATTAGGAAATGGAAGTCAGCAACTAGATGTCCCCCTCCCGGCCTTCTCTTCCTGAGACTGAGCACGAGCAGGTCTCAGCCTCCTGGTACATCATCTTTCAGCTCCCTCATCACCTCCCCGCTTTTGGCCAGAGTGGCTCCAGTATCTCAACATCTGTCTTGTGCTGTGGGTCAAAAAGAACCCCTACTTGTACTTCACATGTGGGTGAAATTTAGCTTTGCCTCCATTTCTTATTATTCAGCTGTACTTAGCAGTAAGACAAGTACATAATTTGCAGTTTTCCCTCAGTATCTGCAAGCCAAAAGGAATTCTTCCCAGTTCTGTGGCTGGATAGTTGTTAGGGAAAGGCCTTAAACAAGATGAGTCGCACATGCCTTTGGAGTAAGAGCAGCAGTAGTTTTCTGCAACTATCTCAAGAATCAAATAATAGTCTTCTACCCTCGTGGATGAATGTAAAAATAATCCTAGTCCAAATCTGTCATAAGTAATATATTTAAATATGTTATTTGAGGAAAAACATAGGTAATGGAGGAAAATAATCTCTCAAGATACCAATCAACCCTTCATCTCTGTTTCTACCAGAAGTTAAATCTCTGGTAGAAAGTTCTACCTCACAACAAATCTATGTCCACAGCAGGCATTCCATCGAACCTGGGCATTACACATCTGAAGGTGCTTGTGAGGATCACCCAATACAACTCTGGCTCAGAGCTCAGAGGACATCCCTAGTTAATATTCTGTTTATAAACTCTTCTTTGAGTACAGATTGATTTCAAAGAAATGAGAAAAAGCCCAAATGAAAAATACCAATGATTTCAAGCCTGATCAATTGAATGTAAAGGTCTAAAAATTCCTTTATCAGTCTGTTCACATATTTGTTGTCTGAAACAGCTCTCAAAGGAAAGGGCCAAATAAATAACTTTCTACCATAGATTCAGGATTCCTATACAGAAAGGAATTAATACAAGAAACAGGGACAGAAATGTTGGTCACTGAGGGTCAAATATATCCCTGTTCTAATTCTAGTGGAACTATAACCTTGATTTAGATCCACAGAATACAAACTTGTACGGATATTTCAGTAATAATTCAGTAGAAGATTTCATGAAAGAATAGTTATTCAATAAGCATCAAGTGCAAGTGGTAACAACAGGGTTCAAACTGCCTCCAAGGATCTTCTGCGA
Source organism: Oreocharis arfaki (assembly GCA_013398015.1). Taxonomy (NCBI): domain Eukaryota; kingdom Metazoa; phylum Chordata; class Aves; order Passeriformes; family Paramythiidae; genus Oreocharis; species Oreocharis arfaki. The sequence continues at coordinate 630,093 of VZRR01004734.1, read as the reverse complement.
AATAAATAAAACTACGTTAAGTCCCTGTTCAGAAGCAAATTCCCATATCTAGCTTCAGGAAATAAAAATCAGGCTTCTCTGATTAGCCTGTTAAGTAGCTTTTCACACTTGCAGATTCTCAGGAGCTTTTGTTACATGGATCTGTCCGCCCCTCTGGAAGCAAATGTGCAAAACAATTACATGAGCACGGCCTGGATCAGCTGATCTGGTGTTCTGTAATGCCTTCAGCTCCAAGCACTAATTGTTCAGTGTGCCCTTCTCCAGAATACATTCACAAACAATTCCCCTGAGCCTGGAATTCCTTGCTAATTACCCCAATGATATCCACTCCTGCTCTCCTATCATCTAGTTCTGTGATTCCCCTCTATCACTCCTACACAGCCAGTCTTTGCTGAAGACTGCCACCCTCTTGATCTAATCCAGACCCCACCCTCTCCTTCCCCAGAAGTCCAAACCACCATAATCTTTATTCCAGAAAGTAATAAGTCAGATGAGAGGAAAAAAGCAGCTCCCTGCAACAGAATTGTAGGCTGCCAAATATCTGCCAGAATGCACGAATTGTATTCCACAAGACACAGGCCTGAGGACAAGGTGACCCAATTACTCCAGGGAATATTTTACCCAGCTGTTGGGGCTTTCACAGGTGCACTCACAACCTCAACCATTTGTGTAATCCAAACACAACCCTTCAACCCAAATAATGTTATCTCGTGGAACACTAACAGGAGAGTATCATCTGTCCTAGGGGTGATGATACAAGCAAGTATGCAGTTCATACCACACACTCTGGCTGATTTACACATCTGCTCTGGACCATGGCTCTTGATCTGGGTGAAGCTGCAGCACTGAGGAGAGGTATTAATGATCACCTGATAAAGCTGTAGCTCAACTCGGCAGAAAGATATGTTGATAATTTTGTGATGCCCTTGCAGTAGGCAAGTGTGACTGTGTAACTATGGCAAGCTCTTAGGACACAGTGCCTTTTGGAGAAGCACTGCTGATGTCTAGGCTGGTATATTTAAAAACAAGATTGACTGCAGGCTATTTATAAGTACTCCTGCTTGGGCACACTAAAACTGAGTGTTTAAACTAAGAAAATGCTCTGACTTCATATCACTTGTTTTTCCTTCAACAGAAAATTGACCAACCCCTCTGAAATTCCCAATAACTAGGCAGAGGGAAAAGAAAAACAAAGGCAGTTACACACAAATTTAGCTAAAAGAAAATGCATTTTTTTGAACTTGCTTTCTGTCTCAGAGAGATTTTAAGATGAGCAAATTTGTTTCCTGATCAACAGATTCCTTAATAGATAAAATCTTTTAACATTTAGATGGTGGAAAATGGTCTGGCAATACTTCATTTTTATCCTGACTTGAAGCTTTATCTATTGCTGATGCACTAAAGTGACAGTTGTCTTTAAAATCTCTATTGCATGGGAAGAATTAGACGTACAAAACTTATTTTTCACGCAGCCCATTTACACTCTGGCACGCAAAAACAAACTCAAGCACACAAAAGAGTGATGGAAAATGCACAAAATTTTCAGACCAGAACATCAGAGAGATCTTTGAGAAAAGAAAATATATACGATGAGCAATAGTTAAAACTTTTTCTGACAGGTGGAGCTTTCTTGAGTAAAGATTCAACTTATCTTGGTGGTGTGATATTTAATCTCCCTGTGTGTTCTGTAGTTTTTCAGCTTTCTTGACCCCTACTTTGCAGGAAACTTCTATGGCCTGAGGTTGGCTCCAGAATATGCTGCTGTACATAACGGTTTAATAATATGATAATAGCTGCTTCTTTTATTGTGCTGTGAAAAAAGTCCTGGGTGTTTATTAGAAGTTGTCAAAAGCAGAGTGACATGGTTTGGAGGCAGACAGAAGGAAAAAGTATCATAAGAACAACGGAATGTTTGGAAATTTCAGTGGAGTTGGAGCAGTAATGACAGATCAGCCACTCACTAAACTGTTTTCACCTTTAACTGCCATTTTTGATTGTTGTACTTTAATTTTTATAGTGAAAAAACTGCTTGTGAATTAGGCCATCAGTCTGACTGTGGTTTTTAAAGAACACTAGGGCAGCCCAAGATTGCTTACTAAACTGTTAAAATCACTGATACAACTTCTCAGTCCTTACTAGATTTGGCACGTTGTTGTTACCTTTCACAGTATTCTAAAATGAAAACAGGAGAGGTTCTACAGCCAGCCTGTCAGCAGGGGCTGAGTGATTCAAATAAGATGAGGTTTCCATCTTAAACGTGCTTCTAAAATATCGGATGAGGTCTTAATCCCAGTGTTACCAGGCAACAGGTTTACAAAATCAAACGTGATTTCTGTTCTCTGTGAATGTTGTGAATAGTCTGAACTCCAGTTTGTTTGTCTCTTCCATTATTTGCTCACTGTAATTGCACTCTGTTTGTGCTCCGTACAGTTTAACAAAGTTTATTTCTGTCAGAGTCTCCTTTAGCACAGAGTTGAATCTACAATGAGAATTAAAGTATTTGAATAAACATCTGTCTGAAATTAGCCCACTGATCCCATTTGGTGCCAAGACCAACAGCTTATAAGGAATCCCAATCACATCACATTTTTATAAGGGTAGAGCCGCCACTCCCAAGAAGGGCAAAGCCCACCTGACCTAGCTGATGTGCACACACTGCATAAAGAGCAAGCCTAGGCCCTCTTACACAAGGGCTTTTTTCTTTAGGTTTTTTTTTTTAATACCTATTGCAGATGAGGGATGAGTAGAAGAGGAGGTTACGTGTGTTCCCCACAACAATCCAAGACATTGGCAAAAATTCTAGAGACTGAATGCAGACAATGTCCTCAATTTCAGAGCTGGGGAATACTTCACTTTGAATTTTACTTTTTTCCTAGAAAGACCATGTGTATGTCAGCCAAACCTACAGTTTTGCTGACCCAAACTTGTTTCCATTTCTTTCAAAATATTTCACAATTGGAATCAAGACTTACAGTCTTGCACAGTTTTTCCTCACCCTACAAATAAACTGAGAAATAAATAAGCATCGGGTTTTCCTCAGTTTCAGTCTACTGCATTAGTCACAAGCCTGGTCTTGATGTCTTGTTCAATAAGCACTCCTATTTCTGCTTTTACTTAGGCCTGGCATATCTGCATGCCTGATTTGGCTTATTTTTAAGAAAAATCTTCCCTTTAAATATGATTTTTAAGGAAAATCAATCAACCCTGCGTATATGTAATGGTTCCCAGCTTTTGTGGTTCTCTTTGAGAATGTATCAGACTGGAATAGTCCACATAATATTCACTCTTTGTTCCCATTGTTCCTTTCAAACATGTCATGCGGATGAGAATAGTTTATTATTGATGTTGGCCCATTAAGGAGTCTGTTTTAAGCTTCCACTGGCAGTGGTATATTGAGGCCATGGAAAAAACGACAGGAGACCCATTTTCCTGTATTTGAGCTGCAGACAGTCCCCATTTTCTGAGCATCAGACAACACCCCCTCAGACCTCTGTGCCTTGCTTTCGACAGCCCACACCTGTAGTCAGTGCAGGAAAAAGAAAAAGGAATGCTTGGTTAACAATGAAGGCTTAAGCCACCAGCCAGAAGAAGATTGCATGACTACAGTGCAATACAGTTTTTAATCAGATGGAGATGTTAAACAAAGTATCTGATTTGTGCATCTGCTCCTGCCCATGGAAACTTTACAGCATCCTATGCCTGAATTTCATTTTTTGCTGCCAAATCCACCTCAGTGAACTTATCTTAATTTTTATTGAAGGTAATGGAAGCATAGTAGATACAAGCTGACACATCATTTTTATCCTTCCATTTTAGTCATAACTACATATTTTAAACCTTTAAGCCAAAAAGGATTTCTGTTTGCTTCAAAGGGGTATAGACCTCTGCCATTTAAAGAACTAAATCGTGAAATTCAAACAAATTGAACTGGAATTCCATTTGGCTGCACCAAATCCAAACTTTTTAAAAATTTATTTTCACAAAAAACACTGACAATCTTTCCTGGTTTTTTTTCTGTTGCTTCCAGTTTAACATCACCACAGAACAGATGCGCTTAGAAAACAAAGAACAACCAAAAAACCTCGCAGTTGTTTTATAAAAATCTATTTTCAAAGCATAGAAATCACAGAAAAAATTACAGATGTCTCATCTGTTTTATGCTTAAGTGAAAATCAAAAACGTTGTTGCAATTATGATTTTGTATTTTAACTATGAAACAAAAATGAGTAGGCTTTAAAAAAACAAACTGCCTGAGTTATTAGAGTCTGTGAATTGCCTGCTGAGCCCAGGCAGTAATGTTTTCTAATGCGTGTGTCTGTATCAATGTAATGACAGCACCACACTTCAGATCAACTGGATACTAATTACAGATTTACCTGATAGACTGCAATGGCTCCCAAGGAGCTGTTGCACTCTACTTAGCAAGTTAGTGATTCTCCTAAAAGCTCCAAAAGGGCTTGCAGTGTTAAATAATCTCATCTGGATACCATTTTGTAATACACCTTCTTTAACCAAAAGGTTTGAGGAGGTTCAGCTGCCTCTGCATAGAGGGGCAGGGCCCTGGCAGGGGCTCAGAGCTCCAGACACTGGGTTTACCTTGAATCCATGAGGCCCATTTGCACAGAAAGAGACATTACAGCACCTGAAGCAGCTCCTCAGTTGTCAGCTCTTATGTCTCCTGTAACACTGAGAAAAGCAAGAATTCTCCATTTCATGCACTATGAGAAGCAGGATACATCCATTAAAATTATGAAGCAGATTATCCAAAAAATAAAAAAACCCTCACCCTTCAAACAACACAGGATTAAATTGTGGGCCTCATGACCACTAGAAAATGTGAAAGTAAAAGGAACAAGTAGGCTCACAACAGATGAGCACAAGGAATGCAGCTAACACACCTTTAATGGGGTTGGGACACAATCTAACACTCACGAGTGATCTAAAGCTCTCAGTTTTTGAAAGAAGGAGGATGGGTTGATGGAATAAATGTGTCAAATAGCCTCGGCACTCTCTAGCCATTTCTCGCCTGCTCGCAGCAGCCCCGGCTGGTGCAGAGCCCACAGAGGGTGTGCTGCCTCCCCCTGCACCGCGGTCTGTGGGAAGCTGTCACTCCACGGGAGCAGAGGATCAGGGCTGGAGCTGCAATCATTGTTTACACAAACTTGAAAAGCCTCAGAGAAACACTAAAAAAGACAATTTTTAATGAACGCTCTCTGAAGAGGTGATTAATTTGTTCATGAGCTGTTACTAAAAATGTAATCAGTGAAGTGTAAAAAAGGTTTTATACTCAACGTAATTGCTTGCCTGTAATGTAATAGTAATAATGAAAACACCTACAATAAAGGCTTGTTAACTCAGTGTGGGATATATGATCCTGTTTGCAGTTTAAAGCACAAGACCTAGACACTTGCTTGTGCTCAGTACATCTTTTTGATTCAAAAGCACAGCAGCTTAATCAATTGTTCCCATCCCTTCTGGAAAATCAACACTTACAGTTCCTCTTATGAATCATCATTCTCCTTGTCTATCATTTAAAACAAATATGTTTTGCTGTTCTTTGACTGTTCCTGTCTTTCGGGTTTTCACTCCTGGATAATAAAATGCACATCACTAATGGCACTAAGCAGTTTCATAATTTCTGGCGTATGTACCCTGGGCAAAGAAAGGAAAATTACACCAAAACAAATAAAAATGTAATATAAAATATACTACAGTTCATAAATGCTGTGCTCAGACTACATTGTGGACAAATTCTTGTAATTTTCCTAGGCTGTTTAATACCTTGCTCTACAGATAAATGTGACATTCACTTTTACATAATTTACATTGCATCCAACAGAGTAGCAAAAGCCATTGTGCTCTTCTGAATCTGAATTAAAATCACCAGATACTGGGAAGAAAAAAACATGAGAATAACTGAAAAATTCTTATAATGGGAAAGAATTTTCATAAGTATATGGTACTTCTTACTTTTTGCAAAGTAGGGTGTCTTCCCAAAATGTTACTCAGTGAAAAAAAATTACAATTGGCTAATGGTTTATAAGTCTTCAGTACAGATCAGACTCAGAATGCTAAAGAGGATCTTATGCCTCCTCATGGAGATTTGTTCAACAGAATTAATGTGAAAATGAGGTAGCATTCAACATCAGTAATTATAGGTTTGCTCACTCATTTCCCCAGATCCTTCTGGGGTCTGCTGCAGTGATTTTCACTTTTGTTTTAAAAATGCATAGTAAAATGTGCTAATAAACATATGATAGTGAGGTGAGTCCAGACACAAGGGTCATAAATGAGACAATCTTTGAATGGAGAAAGAAAAGGCAAGGAATAGCCATTGCTGCTAGGAAGAATTCCCAGAGAGTATAGAGTAAGTCTAAAAGATCCAGTGGGAATTAAGATTTATCAGGTCATAATCACTTACCCTGTGGCAAGAATGACAGTTCTACGTAGTAATTTTCTTAGAAGTCTATATTTTGTACTTATCTTCTGGTTTGCTACTTATTTTGTAGAGGGAAGAGGTCTGTAGTTTGCTGAGCTTTCAAGGTTCAGATCTTCTGAATTTTGTCACAAATAATCACACCAAAAATAACTCAATAAATGATTAACAGGAAGCTCCAGTTTCTTGTTATTGCTGACTTTATCTAATTACTGCATGTGGTTTACACCCAGATATCCACACATGCATAGAAAAGCCTTACACCTTCCCTCAGAAAAAATAAAATTACAGTAACTCCTGCAGTCAGATTGAACATAATAGGATTATCTTTTCAATCTATTCACTGAGTGCCTCCATGCAGGCTTCTTCAAACCAATAGTTATACTTACAAAAGAACTGGAAAATGCATAGTAATTAAGAGAAAGAAAAAAACTTAAAACACTATGCTTTTGAAGTTTATTTTCAGTAAACAAAGTCTTCCCTTATTCTAGGGGAAAAAAAAAAAAGGAAGAACACATTATATTTTAATGCTACAAAAGCTTAAAAGATGGGATTTTCTAAGGAATCCAAGGAGATCAGGCACCTACTCCCTCAAGCTCTTTTGAAAATTGTAGCATTTATCTTCAGAAGTGCTTCAGTGCCAGCTGGAGAGAGGCTGGCTGAGAGGATCCCATCAGGATTTCACAACCCTGAAGTCATGTAAATTGTATCACCCTCTCGACTTGCTGGAGCTTTTAAGTGACAGAGCAACATTTCTGCTGCAGCAATCACAAGTGTACCCCAGCACGCCCTGAGTGATGGGGGGTGAGGAAAGCACATTCTGGGCTTAGAAAGGGGAGGGAAACAGCTCACAAGTCCCCAGGGGAGGCAGTTTCCCTGCGAGGACACCACGGGAATCTCCATCCCAAGTGGGAGAGCCAAGGCTGGGCTGAGGAGCAGGGAGCTGCTTCCTTGGCCTCCCTGCCCCGAGTCCCCACACAGGGAAACCATGGAGAGAAAAACTGAGAAGGGGCCTGTGCTGGCTTCTGCCAAGCTGAGAGGATTCACCACGAGGCTTTACCATGTACTCCTGGGGCCTGAAACCAGCTAGCACCGAGGACAGAGCTGCCTCAACCCTGGCCAGCCTGGGCATCCCTGCTGGGAAGGACACTCGGAGCCACTGGGAACCGCGCGAGTGGCAGCCGCTGCACGGGGCTGAGGAAGCTGCAGACAAAGTCTGAATCTGTACCTTTGTTAATGTTGTGTTAACAGAACACAGAGCTGAGGTTGGGACTTTCAGACAACTCACAGTCGTTTAGCACTGCTGGGGAAAAACTGTCCCAAGCATCAGCTGGTTCATGTCCGCTGAAAGATGGGAAGCAGGAAAGAAGGCAGCAGCCCAGAGAGCTGTGAGGGAGAACAAGCAAGAGGAAAACCATAAACCATGGTCTGGGAGAGACTCTTCTGCCTAAGTCTTACTCCTAGAGATAAGATGGTTGCAGTTCTTTCCTGAGAGCATTCCTACTGCACCAGAAGTCAGAAGCAATTGTTCTGGTTTTTCCTTAGAAATTTGAACAAAATACGTTAAACAGAACCTCTTGCTTAGACACAATCTCATTGTTAGTGAATGGACTCAAACTCAAACTTTTAAAAATTATAGTTTAAAAGAGGCACAGTAAATGCTACTAATACAATTCTGGTAAACAAGTGGAGATGGGTAAAACCACTGACTAATTAAAATTGATTCTTGTACAGAAATGCTATATGTTTGTAAAGGTTTATGAACACCGATTAAATTTGTTTTTATAGATCAGCTGTTCATCTCAAAGTCTGGGTATCTGTTCAGTGTCTGTATGGACAGAAAAATGAATTTTCCAATACATGATTTGTATTTTAGCATTAAAGAAAACAGCTAAATGGTATGTACGTATATAATACAGGATAGAAATATATACACTTTCAAAATTGAAGAAGTGTATTGAGCATATGTCTCAAAAGGTAAGGATACTAATTGATCTTATATTTAAGGTCTGATCCTTCTGCAAAACAGGCTGCATTTAATCCCCAAAGAAACAAGTTCAATAAACAATTATATACCACTTCATGCTAAAAATAGACAAGTCAAGCACAGAAAGCTCCTTTCATGCATCATTTTTGATTGTCCTACTTTGCTCTGTCAGGAACAGCAGTGACAGCTTAAGTGTTAAAGCTTTTTGACATTGCAACAAACCAAATAAAGCCTAGTTGTGCATTTTGGAATTTATTTTATACTAAATCTAAAATATAAACAATATAGAGAGTTTTCATCGTTCTCAAACAATAGCAGCCACTGGAGACTGATTCCAGAGCTGATGTTTTCCTTGCTAGCTAAGGATTCTCACCAGCTGAATAGCAAAAGCACGTTTGATAGCCAGCTCCAGGAGCCAGGCTGGCCAACACAATTATTGCACATTCTGTCAGCGCATTTCCTCCCTTCAGCTTTACTTCTACAATCTTTTTCAATATTGTTAAAATGAGCAATCATTTGTGATTCACACTCCCAAAAAAGGCAGAAACCAACAATTCCCAATGGCTATAAATTATTAATGCAATTGTGCCAATCACACAGAGCTTAGTGCTTTTAAAAATGGAATGAGATTATCTGCACAGTTATTTTCAATCAGATTCATCTCTTATTAGGGGGCATTATGCATACGGCTTGCTTTCAGAAAGCCATCTTCTTCAAAGAAGATTGTTGCACAGTCATTTCTTGTGAAATACTATGAAAGCTCTATATTAGATACCAAATCAATTTTTTGTTTCAGGAAATAATTACGTGTAATGGGTATTTTACTTTGTAGAAAGACTGATTCCTTCCAATGTAAAAGTCTGTTCTGTTCTCAGTTGTTATTCCCATTCAAATCATCCCTACTTTGAGTTGGCCCTCACTGATTTGCACCAATCTAGCAAACATACAGGCAGAACTGGAGGCTGTGGCAAAGTATGTTTTTGCTGCAATAGCTTTAACAGGCTGTAACAGAAAAGTTTGTAAGAGTTACTGTACAATGTATCTGTTAAAACAGCTGGGGCACACAGCTGTCTCAAAAAATACAAGCTAGAAAACCTTCCTCTCTGGTATACAAAAATCTGAAAAAATATTATAGAGCAGTAGAGGTTCAAAGGATGTAAGTATCAAGGTCAGTTTGGGGAAATCCAGAAGGTTGTCTTTCCTTGTACATTCTCTCTGTTTCAATGTTTGTTAGAGGTTGGACTCGGTGTTGCCAGGGCCTGCACTAGAGATCATGTGGAACAGCCTAAATGAGCTGGAGACACAGGATGATTTTATATTTACTGTTGCATTTTGAAAGAGGATTGGAAAATTCACTTTGTGCTCCCAACTCCCTATGGCTTATTCAAATTATCCCATCATCATGCCATGGTGTCGTGCAAGACACCAAAGAAACTGGAACCAAATTCAGTGATGTCTCAAGCTGCAGGAGTAGGAGTATTCCCTTGGGAATGACTGGCTAGCAAGGTGCAATCTGAACTGCATTAAATGAAGACAGTTTGAGAGTTATACTGAAACCACAAGGACAAAGACACTCAGAGCATATAAGCACGTCCCATGGAAAGGAACTTAAATATATTGAGTCAACAAAAACTTCAGTGGCAGACTCTTAGCACATGCTTAACTGCCCTACTCAATCTAGGCCAAGAAGCAGCTCTCACTATCTAAGACCCTTGCTTTTTGATGCAAGCATTACATTATTTTATCTTCTGTATTGATGGGAAAAGTGATCTTTAAAGCACTGAGCTGTCAAAATGCTACAGCAGGGTTTTGCTCTATTATTTTACATTTTTCAGCTCTGTAATTTGAGTACTGGCAATCCTCAGATCGAACACATCTTCTCCAATACGGAGAACTGTCTGCTTCTCACGGTCATGTGCCGTGGTGCCATTTAACAACCTGTATTCCCATCTGTGAATCTGCTTCCTGGCACTTGCCTTGTACCTTATTTTTCCCATCCAGAAGTCCGGCAATAGTTTCTCGCTATTATTCTGATAAGAGTGTGGGTCAAACTCATTCGGGTGTGAATGTGCATTTGTGCTTGCAGAGAGTGAGTGATTGATTGGTATCAGGCAGAAGTGACATCTCCCGTTACATTTCTGGCATGTTATTCTGTGGTTAATCAGTGCTACTGAGTGTCAGTCAAACCTACCAGATGTGACTCTAATGGATAGCTGCTGGTTGCCTGATGTCTATTTTGTCACTGATGTGACTAGAGTGCTCCTAAAAGTTATTTCAAAAAAAGGGAAAAAACCAGGACATAGCTTAGCAAGTATGAGGAAACTGTATTTTGGAAGGAGCTGCATTGGTATACAACTGTTTTTAAATATTCGGTCAACTGATTTTTTCCAATATTAATTAATTACAGGGCTATCCACCCTTGTTTAATCAGGAGATTCATGCAAAAGAGTACTTGGGATTTTTTGGTGTGCTTTGTGGGGGGTAAAAGAGTGTAATTCTTAATTTAGTTATTTAAATTCTTAGCAGTTCTGGAACACATGCATTATGAATTATCTTCACCAAAAGCACCGCAGAAATTTCTATCATGACTATGCCTTTTAGGCTGAAACAGATCCCATTGAAGTAAACACTGTCATGAAGATAGAAAGGAAGATTGTTCTCTCCCAAAAGGAGCTTAAAAATCAGTCATAGTGAAGGACTGAAATTATTTTCATTTAATTACAAACCGCAAATCCATCCAGCTTTAGATCCAGTATGAATCAAAAACTGAAACTTGAAATATCCCAAGACTCCTTTTCCATTCTGGTTTATACTTGAGACTGGCTCTAGAATTACCAAATATTTGACAAGCAGCAGACTGGAACTCACAGCTCATGTTTATGACTTAGATTAATCACATTGCAGACATTTAAGTATAGGTACATTTATTCAAACACCATCTTTAGCAATTGCTCATCCAGTTCCCCTGGATGGAGACTTTATTTATGGATCCAAACAGAGCTGATACAAATTTTTAAACAAGAGGCCAATTATTTCATTGTTGTTTAAAACAGTGCTATGTTTTACTTACCACATAAACAAACTTTTATTGTGTGCTTGCCAAGACTTTCAGGAGTAGTGAAATCTGCTGCCCGCATGTTTTAAATTTTCTCCTCATCTTTTAGCTTCAGGAAAATTATTTCTTTCAGCAGGATATGGATTCAGAAAGCCTGACTGGCATTTGAAAATAAAAGTAAATCATGTAACACTCACAGCCAAACTCTGCTCATCCTATTCAGTTTTACCAGAATCAACAAGGTCAGCAAAGGAAGTGCTTGGTAGGGACTAGAACTGAGAAAGAGAATGACTTAGGTATCCTGAGGCCAGTCAGAAAGCATATTTCAAAACTACCTCCACATCTGAGATTTTTAAAGTATGATAAATGTATTTGGAATGTATAAATCCCTAAGTTCAGGGTAAACAGGAGGTGAACCTGATTCACGAATTGTGGCAAATTGCCGTTTTTGTTTTTTGGCTTCATTTTATTTTTAGACCTGAATTTCAGTATGGTAGAATTGATAAATGCTACTTTCTGAAACAGAAATGGAATGTAAAATTAAATTATCTTGAAAATTCTGGGGTATATTCTTGTCCTAATGCAAATCTATAGCTGCTGATGGCTGTCAAAATTTATCTTCAAATGTATTCCCAATCTGGAGATTTAAAAAGAGCACATGATGTCTAACGGAGAGCATCAGGAAAGCAGTTTGTCTAAGGAACGACGTCAAAGGTTTGTAATTTCATTTTTAAGCAAACTGTAATTTAAATAAAGCATGAATTATAAACCTTGCAATGAGAATGGAGATGGTAATTGTGCTTCATTTTGGTCTCGCAGTGAACGTGACCCTTTCTCCTCTGACGTCTTAGAAAATATTGATATATATTTAATGCAAAGCCCAAACTGACCTTAATTCACTGACCTAAAACATTTATATGCCTTTGTTGCTTTTAATTTTCAGTGAAAATGACATAGTATCTTAAACACACTCCCAAACAGCATTGTGGTGGTTTTACATTTTATTTCTAGAGCAAGACCAAGATCATACTCGTTAGTTCTAAAGCTAGTGCTCTATTGAATAAACCAGAAGGGAAGCTGGGGGTTTGGCACTTTTCCGATGGGTCCTGATGGGCTTTTCACATTACCCATATATCATGTAAAAATAATGTGTTAAAGAAGAATTCTGAAGAAGAAAATCTAACCTTACCACCATCGTATTTCCCTGCAGCTGAATTAATAATACTGAGAAATGTAGAGAAACTATGAATTATTCTAAGGACTCAGAATTCCGCAGATAATGTGTTTTACAGCTTCTTACTTAATATGTGTAAATGTATGCATGTGTCTCTCTATAACTGTACACAACCCAGTCCGCAGTTTCTCTCGTGTGACTTCCTTGCACCATAAACAGACAATTCACCATGAGCTGCAGCTTTAATAACTCCTTGTAAGCAAGTATAGAACAGAACTAGGCCACGAGGACACCAGATATGGATAACGTTGATAATGCCAAGAAAAGGGATCTATCTATGTGTGATTTTAGAAAATAGAGCAATTCAGAGGTAGGGATATTTATAGCACTGAAGCATAGAAGAAACATGAAGCCAAACTTAGAAAGTCAAACAGACCAATCAAGAAGAGGTAAAGGAAATGTGGTTGTAACTGAGTCTCACAAATGCAATGGTCACCTCTATGATGTGCATTGCAATCCTCTCTTGTACATGCTAGAAAAATGGAACACTGAACAGGAGAATTTTAAATTGCATAACCTCTATAAAGGGGCTAAAAACATCATCACAGGGCTGGCCTCATCCCATTATGAATGTAAGGAAACCATGCTTCCACTCTGTTTATCAATTCAGCTGTCCCTGCCTGTGCTGTAACAGCAGTTCTACAGAAATTAATTAACTGGTACCTATAAAGTACTGCAAAGTTAATATTAAAGTGGCTAAGCAAATACAAACTCTTACTGCTTTTAACATGGACACCTGTTCCTTAGAAAGAGATAAAATGTTACTGCACATGTATGAATGGGTTAGCCCCCTAGAAAAAGAAGTGAAGAAAAAACAAAGAGAAGCAAACCCCATGGTTTTAATTAGGGTCTCTCTCAGTTTAAAAACTATGAGGAAAAAACAGCTGAAGAGATGAAGATAAAAAAAGAGTAGTAATCACTTTGTACTGTAGGTAACACTTCTTGGGTGCAACTACAATACAAAGTAGGAAAAGAGCAAATTCTAGAAAAAAAATATAAAGTGTTTGTTGCAAGTATTTGTCTCTCAAACCCGTTTCCTTCACATCAGTGTTTGGAAGCCTTTGTTATGCTCCCAGATGTGGTCATTACTGGTGAACAAGTCGGCACAAGTAACAGAAACTTGCTGTGGGGAACTGCACGGTGTCAGTCCCTCCTCTCTGGGCAAAGCTGGCCCTGACAGGAGTCAGATCCTTCACTGCAGGATCTCACTTATTCCACTGATCTACTCATTTTCAGCAGGCTCTGGTCCTCACAGAGGAAGGGACCATAACTGCAGAGTACATAGTGAACATACAAGAGGCTGCTAACAACACATACCCATGGCAGAAGGGGAAAGCCCCTCTGCAGTAACTCCATCTGAGCCAGTGACAGAATGAACACAGGCTCCCAGCCACGCTCACAGGGACACAGGGACCTTCTGCTCTGCAGCTGAGCTAAGCCTCAGCCCTTAATGGCTTTCTGACAAACCTTTGGTTGTAGCTCCAGTAGCCAGCAGATGTGCCCTTTCAAATTCCCACTTTGTTTTTAACATCTTCATCACAAGCTACTGGCAGGATGCTGTTTGCACACGCTTCTGGTATAGCTACATTCACATCACACAAACAAGAGCCTGCTCTAATAAATACCTTTGAGCACCTTCAAACCACTTGTCTACCGCATCTTTTTCTCCTTCTTGGACAGCCCATCAAGTACAGGAACATAAGCTATTTTTCTCAGACAAATAATATTAATAACAAGGCTTCCAAATGCGTCTAACGATGGTACTGAGGAAATGTATTACTGAGCTGGACTTCATAAACCCGTCAAGTGATTTGGTCACTGCATTTATCTCTATTTCCAGAAAGTTGGTGATGTCTTATGTCAGAGAGGATGCAGATGCTTTTATAGCTCAATAACTATTTTGTTCCTTGGGATGCTCTAAGTTTATCACCGGGCCAGGAAGACGTGATGGAAACGTTCCCCAGCACAAGAAAGCTGTGAGGCTCTGTGGAAACGCCGCCAGCGCAGCACCACTGTGGCAGTGCCTTTGAAGTGGTTTTTTATGCTTGTTAGGCACTCTGTGTTTGTCTGCACTCGGATAATCTCACCAGCCACAGCTGGTCATTCACTTTCTCATAATCTCTCTAAATGACACACACAAGGTACTGGGAGCTGGGGGACTGTGTGTGTTCAACTGCTGGCCTTGAACACTGCACAGCAGAGCCTGCTGTGAGAGCTACAGTCACAAAGTGGGAACGTGGAAATGGTGCCTGGCAAGTAGAAGGTATGGGCAAGGAATTTCTTAATCAAAATTCTCCAATTCCATCTTGTTTATAGCCAAAAGTTCTTTCAGGTCTACCAGTCCAACCAATGAATCAGACAGAAGGTTTGCTGAGTAATTCCAGGTACTGGTAGGTGCACATCACAAACCTGCTTCAAGCTGTGTTTCGTAATAAAATGCAACAAAATTATAACAATTTTTGTTATTATTATGTTCTTACTACAATTAAGGACCTGAATGAAAGCATTTACCTTAGAAGCAGTGTGTTTTTCATTCATTATCTTGTGGAGAAACTAAAGTGGCTTATAAGCCTCCTGACCTGGCTGTTTGGCACCAGTTTTTATTTGCTTTTCAACAATACACTCTGAGAAAACTGGTAGCTATAGCTACATACATACTGGCCCCTTCAAGTCATTCAGTTCATCTCCACATGCCATTTTCATCCTGCATGCATAGAATTTCTAAATGTCATCTGGCTTAGCATGAGGGTCTACTAAAAAGGAGATGGCACTTAAAAATAAAAAGGCCCTCAAAATACCCAAAACACATACACTTGTCAATGTTTGACCTACACCTGAAATTAATCAAATGGTCTGAGAAACTAAACTCCAACAGAAAATGAAAAGTGAAAAAAAACCATACAAGATTTTCTCCCACTCCTAGGACCAGTATTTTCTAGATTTGTTGATTGTCAGATTAGAGAAATAAAACAGAAATGAAAAACAACGCAGGAAAAATACACATCAGCCACATCTTTGGAAGTGTTCAGGCACAGAAAAAAGCATCCAGATGCTCTTGCTCTGTTAACATCTTAATTAGTGATGATTAGTCTGTAATCTGAAATCTTAAAAGTGTCACATGTGACAAAAGGTTATTTCCACTTTTGACTGGTCTCTAACTGCTTACTTAGATTGATTAAAAAACCCCTTTCAGCTGCCTAGGTAACACAGTTTCCGATGTTCTTTGCTAATTTTTTAGATAGTATTTCTCAAGAGGCCTTATGTAATTAAAGAGGTCTTAATCACTAGGATCCTGTAGTGAAGGAAGGCTGTTAATGATGTCCCAGAGTGCTCAGTACGAGACAGAACGCAAAGGAAGCTCCAGATCTTGCTCAGGGTGTTCCCCCTGCACACCATGTGTACCCCCTGTGTAACCTGGCAGAGCAGGCAGTGCTGGTAAACGGCAGAACTCATACCCCAGCCTACAAGTTCTCCAGTCTTAATCAAACAATGCCCTCCTGCTGGGTCACATCTCCTGCTGTCTGTTCAGCTCTGTGTTAGCCCACGATGCCTCTGAGCACCTGGCCAGCCCTGCCACAGCACCAGGCTGCTTCACAATCATTCGTGGACTTCTTTCTCCAACTTGCACTCCATTTAGCAAGACATTATTCCTTATTTTCAGCTGGAGAACTGAAGTGACAAAAAGCCTGAGATGAAATTGGAGATTTAATCCTGCCTCACTACTCAGTTCACAGGGCTGGTCCCTGCTCCAGCCCCAGCTGGTTTCCCGTGTGCTGTAAGGAGAGGACAGCAATGCAGGACCACTCCACGGCTGGGCTGAACTGCAGAGGGCTGCTCCAAAACATCCTGCAGTGAGGTTTTTCCACAGCTCTGCCACCTCCTAAGCCATGACAATGCACAGAAGGTTTTGTGAGCCTTCTGTTTCAGGAAAAATTTGCAATCACCTGCAATACATGAACACAGAAACAAAGCTTCTTTAATCTGCTAGAAATAGTGGTAATGTCTTAATTCCTCAACTAAATGCCACAAACTAGAGCATCAACTAATCCTAAGTGGAGACCACAAAGCTGAAGTCTGTCCCATGCACCCACAGCCACACAGGATCAAAGGAAAACAACACATACTCCAGACAAGTCCTGGACAGAGGAGGAGCACAGTCTAACACCCTACACTAGGTGCAGCTTGCACTGCAGAGTTACACTTTCAAATCAGCATGTAATATATAACCTACTTGGAAATTAATTGACAGCATATTAAACAGAGTTTAGAGGAAAAAAACAGCCGTTGTTGATGAATTCCCAAGTAAGTGGCCTTGCCCTCTCCAAGGCTGGAAGGGATCCAAATGTGGTGCTAGGGTAAGAACAGACAGCAGTTTATCTGGGATCTAAACCTTTATTCAGGTTAATCGAAAAACTCCTTCCATTTTAAGTGGCCTTCAGCAAAACTGATTCCTAGTTCATGGTTTTACCAATTGTATTTTTTAGTTTGTATCCATTACTTATATTCTAAATTATTTTACAGCCCCCTTCTTGGCTGAAGGTAGTGTGCGTTTTGATGTTTGCAAGAGACAACCTAGCCTGCTTCAATGCATATCATATAAATATACTACTACTGGGTCAAGAGCTTCCATTACTTTTCTTGGACACAAAACTATAAGACATGAAACAAGCCCATGAAGTTCATTATCTCTTTCAGAAGACAGGTAATGGCATACATAGATACAGTTCTCTTTGGTTCTGGAAAGGATGAGTTTTACCACTCTTTAGGTCCTCGGCCTTTGCACTTCAGATAGGTACATTCTGCCACCCACACAAGTTTCCAACCAAAGCCTGAGTTCAGTATGTGTGCAATTTTTCTGAGTCCCAAAAGACACTGCAACATTTGGTACAGCCAAACATCTTGCTTAATTCATTATTCACTATTTAAAATTTTGTCAGAAATCCAGGCATGAAGTGAAAGAATAAAAAAAAAAGTCAGATAAAGAAGTTAAGCAATCACACCTTCATCAACAACATAAATAAATCAGAAAGCCCATATGCTGGGATTCAGGAATCCAAGTTACATGACGAAAAGCTTACACATAACAGAAATAGCACCAAACCCAGGACAAAAGGGGCGCATTTCCAGTGAGTAATTGCCACAACTAGTACTGCATGGTTTTTCTCTGAACGTGGAGCTTTATTAAATGTGACAGTAAACATCCCTCTCTGATGCTTCCTGTAAACTTTCACATCCTCCTGGAAACACAGTGGTGATCAGGGATACATAAAAAGCTTTGCAGTCAGAGCTGCCCACCAAACCCTACAATTTATGTGGCAAACTACACCATTTTCCCCTCCCAAGACTGCGCTGCACGGAACCAAGAGAAAACGCAGCCTTTGCCGTAAGCTCTTGTACTCCAGGAACTGCAGAACAGCGCTGGCAGAGCAGGGCTCTGCTGATTCAGCCTGAGGATAAAGGCTGCACTCTCCCTCGGTCAAAAGCTCTTGGAAAAGTTTCTTGCAACCTGCACAGAGAATGAAGCAGCTTCGTAGCTTTGGCAACCCAGCTTTAGTCTTTCTATTACATCACTGGTGGAAAAGCACCACTCTTGCTTCTTCTTTCAGCAGATTCGATTCACTTGAAGTTACAAACCTGATTTTAGCTGCACAAGTATTTTTAGCAGGTATCACAGGAGTCCGAGAAGGAGCCTGAGCCTGCAGATGGCAGATCAAAATCTCTGCTTGGAGGCAGTGGGAAGACATGAAATCTGGAGGGATAGGTCTGGCTCGGGGTTACTGCAGAAGGTGCCCCTGGAGAGATGGGCTGTAGCTACCAAAGGAACAGGCACTGCTGTCGGACCTAAAAAATGAAACTAGAAGGCTTTCTTAGCAAAGATGTGTCCACTGCTGTGATCAAAGTACAAAGGATTCCAACTCTTCATGTTCAAAATACAGCTGATTGCAAATAATCAAAGTGCACTTTGCTGTAAAACAGTTTGTACAAATCTGGTCTGAAAGGATACAGAACTTAATAAGGAAGTATCCTCCTCTGAAAGGATACAAACCCCTGATAGTGGGTTTCAGTATACTTATTTTAAATTTCCCATGGGAAACC
Organism: Oreocharis arfaki; assembly: GCA_013398015.1. Taxonomy (NCBI): domain Eukaryota; kingdom Metazoa; phylum Chordata; class Aves; order Passeriformes; family Paramythiidae; genus Oreocharis; species Oreocharis arfaki. Next base: position 611,285 of record VZRR01004734.1, on the reverse strand, counting down.
CTAATTATTAATTGCTCTGTGCTGTCACTGAATAAGGTTTTAGCATAATAATCCATGGGAAATAAGATATTAATGATAAATCGGTTATGCAATACAGAGGGTTTATATACTAGAAAATATCCTCTTTCATAAAAGTTAGGTTTTGTTGTTATCTGAAGAGACTGGCTAAAATTATTGATGGAGTATTAACAGCGCCACAAAGTTGGAAACTGTAGGTAGGAAAAACACAAGAGAAAATAGGATGTTATCAGAGACCTTCAGGCTAGAAACCTGCCTTTGAATTCCTGAATGTGTGATAAGACGAGTTATATAACACATTTAAAACTCAATAAACAAAGCCTGTCTGCTCAGGAAGCCAGAATTAGACCATTTGTTTCCTAAAAGGAAGAATGTTTAAAGCTATTTCTCTGGCAATGGCAAAACTATGAATAAACCTAATGAAAAATATAGAATGTGTGGGAGTAAAGAATACGCTTGGCTATAACTCCACTTCTGTTTAACTATAGAAGAATTGCTAGTTAAGTGTTCCTCTATCTGACAATATTGCATCTCGTAAGAGAGCTCTCTATTCTGATCGCCCACTGAGTAGGGAAAAAAGAAATGGGGCACTGGAAACAACCATCATCTTCCTGGTAGTCTAACCCCCTTCATTTGATGAAAATCTCCAGAAAAGAAAATCCTCCTTAGCCGGCTTAGCAGTACCCTGGTTAGCTGCCAATGTCTGTTGTAAGCCTACCCGTGTCATGGGGAAAGTGGAGAGCTTTCTAAAAAATTACCAGAGGTCATAACTTGGGTTTACAGCACTTATTTTTTTTAAGTGAGCAAGAATAAGGGTCACGGACAGCTCAGACGATCAGCATTCAATCTTTCAAACACTTTACAGTGCAGCAAGTGGCCGCTTGTGTTGTTCAAACGCTGCTCGAGTGTTCAAAGGCACTGTGTGTTTTGGATGAAAGGTACTCTTTTGTTTCCACCTCCTCCTTCTGCTACGAACGTAATCTGAACAAGCCCAAGAGCACGCTCAGATCCCTCACTCTGGAAGTGAGTTTTTCAGGGATCCCAGCCATCCTGACAGCGGAGGATGAGAGGCGTAGCAAGCCTGGTCCCTCCGGGGTCAGCGCTCCTTCCCAAGAAGAGGGAGAAGCTGCCGCTGGGGCCGAGCGAGGGAAGGACGAAGGCGAACCAGCAGTGCACCCTTGGGGCAGCGGATGCAAACTGCAGAGCCAGCGGGAGCTCGGGCCGGGAATGCCGAGCCTGCCCTTTCTGGGACACGGGAAGGGCTCCGCCGCACTGCCGCCTCCAGCCCTGTGTCCCCCAGCACGGAAAAGACACGGAGATCCTGGAGCCAGCTACTGGTACTGCACTGGCACTCAGCATCACCCATCGCCCCTCTCTGAGCAGCACCTGGGCTAACACAGACGAGCCTGGCAAGGAAAATACCTCCAGGGTCCTTGTCCTTCCATGGCTTCTTATCACCTGCTTTTAACGACTTACAGCCGAGGGCAGGTCAGCTCTCAGCAGACCAGGGTTAATGAACAGGTTACTCTTTCCAATGAATCGATAACCTGTGGTTTGAGGGCAACCATTGAGCCTTGAGAAATAATTCCATTAAATTAACTCCAGCTTTGTGAAAGATACATGCCACTTTAGTTCTTACACATACTCTTCAAACAGGCAAAAAAAAAATCTACTGATTGCTTAAAATTTCCTACAGAATAATAATTGTTAGTCAAAAGCAGGATTTACGTTTACTTAAAGTAAGAGTTTTAGGATACTAAATGGTATTTACAGAAATGCAGCAGGGATATGTGTCTGTTTATCGTGAACACAGTAAGAGACTTTTATCTATAATGACTTGTTTCAGAATTTATTTAAATATTTTACCACTATCCATACTCTGACAACTGCAAAATATATAAGAGGGTGATGCATTACTTACTTCTCTGTCAGTAAATTAGAGAGTATTATCAACACAAGGATTCATAAAGATCTGCTAAGATGGTTTATGCCTGAATTCGATGTTGGGTGTTTCAAGTTTGATGATGATTTTATGACTGAGCCCTTAGAAATGCCTTGATGAAATGTAAAAACAAAAGAAGTTTTGCCCCAACATTTTTTGACCCATTTGAGACTGCTTCTAACTCTGATTTTTTTACAGCAAGATCCACTTCCTCCTGGAACTGCTGTTATTTGGGAGGTTTAAAATGGATCTTAGTGGAGTTCCTACTGAATGCGAATATTACAATCTCACCTACCTATGTTTTCTTACAACAGACAAAATCCCATGCTGAGTTTGATGATTAACATTAAGTTAGCTGAAAATTCTTATTTGCCCTGAAATTACTTCTGAATCAATAACGAGCTACAGAGATTTAGCTTGAAAAGTATGTTGCAGAGAGACATTCAAACTCTTGAAAGAGGAGCAGTCTTCGACCCAACAGCTCTGTGGGTGAGCTCTGATCTTTTACGTCTGCCTGTGGGCCCTTAACCTACTGAAGTACAGGGTGTTCCTCTGAGCACGAGCACAGGAGCCAGGCTGGAACACAAGAAGGAATTGTCAGTCCTTCTCAGCAGCACTGCTCCCCTTTGGCTCAATGGCAAAATGTTCACTGCAACCAAAACTGGAATTCGGGTGCCATACACACAGGAGTCCAGGCTGCATCTGCCTCTTCCTTCACCAGTGCCCAGTGAGCCAGGGCAGAATCCAGCTTTTCTCCTCTCCCTGGGCTGCACTAAGGCAGTGCCCCCATTCACTCCTGCAGTTACTCAGCCCTGTCCTGGGTGTGCAGGAACAAAATGGCACAACCAGCCACAGCCTCTTGGAGGGAAAGCCTTCTCCTGCCCTGAAGCCATTTCATTGTTCCCAGCCTCTCCTCTCTCCCCATCCCCTCATTTAATCTTACCTGCTCTTGGCCTCAAGCTGGAACTGTGCCAACACATCTAATACATAAATCAGCAATAAACATTCCACTGTAATACCAGATCAAAGTTATAAAGTGCTTCTTAATTTCAGGGCCCACTGTACCCCTCAGCCAGTTCCACAGGTGCTGCACTTCATCCTTGTACAGCTCCCCTCTCCACAGCTACACGGGCTTCTCCTGGATAATCACTGCAGAGACCTAAATACTGAGACTTCAACATGCCAGGAAGTATTAGATCAAAAGAAGAGAGTAAGAAATAAAGTGACATTTTCCACACAATAAATAGCTTATCATTAGCATTATATAAAGTGTTATGACAAACTTAATTTTGGAACTATTGACAAGAGCCTCAAAGTTAGTCTTTAATCATGAACTTTTTCAAACTGGCTTTGAAAAGGAAAGTCTCTACTCTTGCTCTGGCACATCTGTTCTCAGTTTTGGATTTATTGGCACAGAAATTAACAAAATCACAAAGCTGATCTTCAGTCATCACCCGGGGGCTTTTTGTATCTGTTTGGGCTGTTCAGACTTTAGAGTTACTTTGATTCATATCATGGAAAATCATTACTCAAATCCTTCCAATAATAGGCCCTACTTCAAATGACACTTTCCATTGGATCCCGAGTTAGCCAAGGCTGTGAGATGAATCTGCTTTCTTTTAATGTAACATGCTACGTTGTAAAAATATAGAATTGAATGTTATTTGAAAATAGATTAAAACAGGCTAGAAATCCTGAGTAGAGAAGCTTTGAGGTTGGAAAACCAGCATAAAATAAAAGGATTTTTTATAGATCTACTCTCCAGTTAAATCACTGCTGGATGAAGGCTGGCCCTCAGTCCAACTCTAGTCCAACTCTAGAGCTCTATCTGTTCTTTCTTGATTGCTGNTCTACTCTCCAGTTAAATCACTGCCGGATGAAGGCTGGCCCTCAGTCATCCTTTCTAGTCCAACACATTTCCATAGATTCTTGGTTTCCTGTGAGCTCTATCTATTCTTTCTTGATTGCTCTACATGGAAAGTGCCCTCTGCCATCACCTTTGCTCTAAGGCTCATCTGTCACCTGCACTCAGCTTTTCTGAGAGATGCTCCCAATCATCTTCTATACTCCTCACCTCCTTCCAGCTCTCTCCCAGTCCCTTCTGCTGCAGGATGCTGCAGAAAGCTCTCTGAGCTGAGAATGCACAGCTACTCTTCTGCAGGAGGATCCACTTCCCCACTCTGCTGGCCAGCTCCCCGGGGCAGGGCAGGACCAGGATCCGCCCTCTCACCCCTCCGGACTCTGCTACACACAACACTGAGAACAGCCAAACCAGACAGAGCATTAGTCTATCACATATACATAACATTATATAGTTATATGTAATATCAAGCATGCTGTGGAGAAAAACACATTGAAAGGGCTTAAATACCTTCTCAAATAGGGCCATCCCTAATCAGGTCTGAGGCCAACAGATCTTCACCTTTCCCAGTAAGACCAATACATGCTGACTGGAGCTGTCAGAAGCCCAGAAGCTCTGTATCTTGTACAGAGACACTGCCACTATACTTGAGCTCTCAATTATAATGACTTGAATATTTACTTTTACTTGAAGATGTGATCAAGCATTTACCAGAATGGGATCACTTCCCAATATAAGTCTTCCTTTTTAACTAGGCTTATGTGTTTCCTGAATTTGAAACAACCCCTAAGATCTGCAGACCACAGCTATGTAACTTAAAACACCAAAATAATACCCAAATCCTCTGAGCCTAACCCGGAGAGATCCAGAAATGGTTCCAAGGTAATGCAGCAACCAAGAACCCAGTTTGTGAGCATTTCTGAAATTGATTGACAAAATCAAAGCAGTATTTCTTATGTTTCAGAAATCAACATCCATATATAGCACTTAGTAAAAGTCAGAAGAGGCACGTACAGTGAAAGGTTCGTGTCTTAAATGTAATCTTTTCTGGTTTTGAAAAACAGTCTGTAACTAACAAGCATTTACTCACAGAAACCTCTTATCAGCTGCCTCTGAAACTAAGCTCACTGCACCCACTCTATATAAACTGCATCATTTATAAAGGCTTATGAGACCAAAATCAATTGTTCATACCTATGTTCTAAACTGTGGGAAAAAAGAGCTTTTCACTTCTAAAATGTTCACACTTTCCATCTGATAATCAAGATTATTAATATGCTCCTGCTGGAATACTTTTTTTACTCCTCTCCACTATTTTTTGGGGGACATTTTAATGGAGATAACGGCAGTTTTACATAAACTAACATCCAGGGAAAGAAACTGAACATACATAACACGTGTACTGTATTATTTTGCTTAATCTATAGATTATGCTTAGCTACTGTGAAAGCCTCATTTCATTTCATTTACTCTGTGAAGGAATAATACATTATTCCTTCATTATTCCAAACTGATCATCAAGTTCTCAAGGAAAGAGCAGGCTCTTATAATTACTGCAAAAACAATTAAACGCCAAGAAAATACAACCATTTAGCAAATGTAGATATCTCTGTTTTCCTCATATAGTTTATGACACTTTGTATCGTGTCTCAAGCCAGACAGACCCCCCTGCCTGTTCCACACCCCGGGCAGGGGCAGAGCCCTCTCCCCACCTCCTGCACCCTCTGCTCTGGCAGGAGCCAAGGCCAACACAGCCCGGCCATCAGCCCCTCATCCCTGCCCTAAGGGTGCCCCTGTGGACACTTGTTTGACTCTAACCCCACTCTCACTCTGTTCTGTGTATCCCTGAGATGCTGTTGGTATGGCTGAACTTGCTGAAGCTCCATGGTTTGCTGGAAGCTCAGAGCTGTGCTTCCCATATTACAACACCCACAGAAGGTGCTGGCAGTGGCAGGGGAACACGAGCAAAGAGCTGGGTTTCCATTTCAGTGGTCACCAGTAGAGAAAGAGAACCCCGTTAATAAAAATTTTACACATGCAGTGACATGCAACTGAATCTAGAGTGCCATTAATATCTGTTACTGTGTATTTAGGGCAAAGTAATTTATTCCTATACTAAAAGGTAATGAGCTCCAATCATTTTTCTTTTCCATTGCTACCAAACAGTAGAAATCCTCAATTCAGCACCAAATTGCTTATAATCTGGCCAAACTGTTGAACACAAAATGTCTCTTGGAGAGACGTTGGCTCCTTCATCACCTCTTTCTCTCTTTCAAGAGGAAACAGAACAGAGCTACTGAAAACATTTTCTAATAAATGGCACCACTTGAAAATGTCACAGCAGAGCTGATCAGTTTCATTAATTCCTGTGCTTGGCCTCCTCCCTGCATAACATTTCAAAGCTGAATGCATTGCAACAAAGGCTAACTATTTAAGGGGAAGAAATTGTATCACTGACAAACTTACCCCTTGCTCATCCGCTTCAGTTCCCACCCCTTCACGGTTTTTTCCTTTGACTTGATGAAACCCCTTTCCAATGAACTCAATGGTGCCAATGTACATGAAGCAAATTATTTTGAGAAGACTGTATAAGAAAATAAACACAGTTTTTAAACCCCAAGACTCTTTTCTGAGCTCTTTAAAGTTTACAGGTCTTTCCATACTCTACTGACACTGCCTGGAATGGCACATAAATCCAGCCATATGGAGTTGCTGCCAGGACACAGTGGGGCAGGTGAACTCTCCAGGATGTGGCCTTCAACAACAGGAAAGCATCTCTGGATGTGGGGAAGACAATATTGTGACACCATGTGAGTGCACAAAAGACTCTTTTCTGATCGAGATGTTCTTGTATTCTTTATCAAGTCACTTATCATCAAGCTGACCTGAACATCTCTTTACAGAGACTCTAATAGAGTCAGCTAAAGCAAAGGAGCTACGGTGAAGTATTATCAAAAGAACAGCAAAAGTGCTCTGTAAAATCTGCTTAATCTTAGGAAATCAAATCAAATAACAGATCAGCAAATGAAACACCTTTGGTGCTTGCTCACAGAAAAATTCATTATAAGCATCAGGTGAAGGAGGCAGAGTTTAATGGTCTTTTATTCTTCAGAAGAATAGAATCTCAGGTCCTTAATTTCCAGGCTGCTGGGGTTCATTGGCAGATAAGAGATATGTTTAGCAGAAGAGGGATGTTTCAACAGTTTTCCTTCCACACCAAAGGAAAAAAATCCTAGCAAAACTCAGAAACCTTTTTTTAGAGAGCATAGGAAACTTCTTTGCCTCTTCAAGCATAACATCAAACACCCCACCTCTAAATGTGTCTTGAGTTCTCACTTCCTGCAAATATTTAACATTATTTACCCTAAAGCCCTCCCTATACATGGTGATGCAGTGCAAAACCCCAAATATCCATTCCTTCTGCCCTAGGTGATATGAATGTATTTCTTCTTATATCTCACATTTTTTCCTCCTACTTTAAAAATGATTCTGTGAAGAATTGGAGAGACTGCTCCTTTCCATTAGCCCTTAAAATAATATCCAGTGCTTTGTGGAAGAGCAATTAAAAAAAAGATGAGTTCTGACACAAGCCTTATTTTTTATAATAGCAAGAGAAAATCTGAAACTCAGATGGGTCTTGTTAGTGCTAAATGCACTCCTACTGACTCCAATTTGTTTTGTTCTATTAATTTATCATCTTACATTTGGAATGATTTCATAGTCTGCTAGGAAAAGGTCTCAGAAGCATGAAGCAGTGAGATAATAGAATGAAGATGCAGCTAACTGTGATACTTCAGAGCTATTTGAGTACTATTTGTGAACACACTATTATTCTAAACACAACCCTGCAGCTTTTTCTGCCTACAGCACACACAACACTGTTTAGTAATAACAAATCTGACAGTCTCGGTGGGAAAACTCAGTGAACCCCACACACACAAGCTTCCAACTCTTACTACAATTCAGCTGGAGAAGGCCTGTAATTTATTCATCTGTAATTGCTGTGTCTGCATTGATCAACTTTCTCAAGTCTATTCAAGTCGATCATTGAACAGAACATGCAGCAAAATAATAAAATCAGAACAGTACAAAATGGCAAAGGTGTTTGCTGATACTATAATTCAGATGGAGCTGGAACTGTGACTTCAGCTACACCATGACACCGTGTTATTCAGACTGAAAGCCGAGCTTTTCCAGACCTCTCGTGTTCTTGACTGGTTTCAGGATTCTCAGGACTTGTGGCTGCCTTTTCATTCACAAAATAACAATGTCCTGTCTCCTGCTTTTCTTATTTTATCTACTTAGAATTCCTGCCAGCTACCAGTAAACAAAGGCCACGTGAGGGATACTCTGATATATGGGTACTTCTGCTTTTCGAGATAACAAACAAGTGTTCAATAGCACCATGAAAAATGTGCATTTACCAGTAGCCAGCGAGAGACACACAAGCTGAATATTGAATATTCTTCATGAACTTCTGCAGTGCTCACAAAAGAATCAATAACTACAAACCCACTTACACATTACTGAGCAGAGCTATAAAATTAAGTGCCCGAAGAAAAGAGCAGAACTGGTTTTCCAGGCACTTTGGGTTTTTTTCCTTTTATTGACACCAGTGGTCAGCAAAGGCAATTCACTGGATGGCACAACTCCTTCTGAATTAGTAGCACACTGAATAAGCAACATTTCCACAATGCTCACAGGCTCTGGATGCCAGAGACACTGCCCCAGAATGACATTCTGCTGTGTGTTTAGTGAAATTCCAGGCACTGAGAGAAAATCTGTGCTATTTACTGGTATCTTTGCAACACTTCAATTGGGATTGTCATGCCATTTACCTTCCCTTTTTGTTTAGCTATGATTTTGTTTAACTATGATTTGAACTATGATTTTTGTCTCTTTCTTAGCACTGCTTTAACCCAGTAAAGGACACATGAGGTTAAAAGAGGCTCCCTGTCTGTGCACAGAGCTCCAGCGAGCGAGTCACATGTGTAATGAGCTCCTTTCATTTCTGCAGAAAATACTACCAAGTCTGCAAATATCTGCCTGGGCTATGATACCTAGAGACTCATACACTACTTTATCTGAACATAGTATTTATATTGTTGTGAAAAATAGAGGATTAAGAAAGTTAAAACCCAACACACTACCTGAGAAACACAACTGGGAAGTGTCAGGAGGTGTAATCATTGCAGAAAATTATTTCTATTTTGAGATTATTATGATGAAAATTACTTACCCAAAGGTCATGCCTGACAAAAAAAAAAAATCTGGAAAAGAGAAGAATTTAAATTTTTTTCAGCATAAAAAAGTATTTCAAATTTCTTTGAAGTGTTTAAAACCAAAAATCAATGCAGAAATTCATTCTTTGGAGGAATGCCAGTCAAAGCAACACATGGAGGAGGCCAAAGCATATTATTGATTAATACCAGCAGCCAACTTCAGTCTGAAAAGTAGAAAATGCCCATGAACATCTCAGCTGTGTGCCAAGGACCCAGCAGCACAGACACTCTAAGGTGCTGTGCTGAGCCTCGAGGGAAAGCGACCTGAGCAAACTTCTGCCCTCCCACACCACCAAACTTTCCCTGGTACCCCCCTCAGGAATTTCAGGGTGTGAATTCCCATCAGGCTATGGCTGAATGACACAAATGTGCCTTGCCCTTGTGTGATGAAGTGACACGAACCCACCTTTGCCAAGACATTGCTGTGAGCAGAAATGGATTTGCCCGAGTCACTTTACCTTGGCTGAGGTAAACACTTCAGAACTCAGTACATTCCTGAGGATCCTTCCTGTAAGTCTGGTGGAATCACCATGGCAATACTCTCCACTTGCAGTAATTACACTTAAATATCCTCTCTGAATACCTAAGGTAGTTATACTCTGCAGAAATAAAAGTAATTATACAGCAGGCAGTATAATACAGCTGTGGACAGCTGTAAATAAAGTGTTTACATGAGGATGGAGACATTGCAGAGCTTTAGAAAAGTGTGTTATGAAAGACAGAAAAATAACCCTGTTCCAGTTTGTGAGAATATGCAATTTAATCCATGCAGAAATCTTGTCCATCAGTAATTACAGAAGGAGATAAGAGTCCCCTCAATTAAGATCAGGCAGAAAATGGTTTTATTTTATGTGTCCTGAGAAGTATCACATCAAAATTAATTAGAGAGAGAGAGATGTAAAAACTTTCAGATGTTTTAAATATATTACCTCCTTTGAAATTTAGAAAAGCTTCAAAGAAATGTCAGGTTCTGGCATGCTCTGGAAAGAGCACTTGTATGTAAAAACAACAAGGCCTTTCCCCTAGTTTTATATATATTTGATGGAGCCACTCAAAAAATAATAACTGGAAAACTAATTTAAATTCAGACATGATTCTTTGGATAACAGTTTTAGCTCAATGGTTGGAATTATTAGGAATGAGCCTGTGGCAAACCCAAGATTGGGAACATGACACAAAGGAGTTTCTGTCAAGCTTTTCCAATTATTAGGCTTCTCTTCCCAATTATTTATATTTCCTTTCAACTCACATGTCTAAGTCACAGAGCAGTAATACAGCAGCTCCATCTCGGAGGAACAGGAGCAACCTGTGCTAGAAAGCCTCTTTGCATTTGCACGGCTTTAAGATTTTCTATGGGAGGCAAGAATGCACCATCAAATTTTTGCTTCCTTTTTTAATTTTCAGTCTGTAATTATTCCTCATGTCTTTGGTAACCAGTCTTCAGGGCCCACTCTGACTAATTAACTAATCAATTACACACTTGCTGATCTGTTTTATCCAAAGATAACAAGGCAGAAGGAAAAGGCAGACGTAGATTTCTTTTTTTCTACTTAAAGACACATTTTCTTAAAACTCTGGTTACACAAAACCATTCTGATCTGCCAGTCCACAGCCTTCCATATGGATTTTCCAAGCATCAGTGTGAATTAATTTTGATTTGAGTCACTTATTGTACTCACTCAGTGGGCTGTTATGTATGATATGGATTGGCTAAGCACTGTCATCAACTCATTTGAAATCAATTCATTCATTGTTCACACCCAGTACACCATTTTGAACAGAGATAAAGTACAATGAAACAAGAAGACCCACTGGAAGGCAAATAATAGCACAGAAAAAAAAGGAAAAATATAATAGTCACAGACTGGAGACAAAAGAATAGAACAGACAGAAACATGGAGATCAAAGACAAACATTGATCAAAGATAGAAAAGGAACTGCAGACAAACCAGAACCTGCGATCAAAACCTGATGGAAAGGAGCATGGTGTGATGTGAAAAAAGGAGAGAGCAGTAAAAAACCCAAGGCTCACTGCTTCAGGATATCCTGAACATGCTTTTGATTCTCTCCTAGTCTCTAATACAGCCATGTTAAAGAAAGAAGTATATTAATTTCTCTACAACCCCTAGAGAGAAAAGATTTTTGCCTGGATGTCTTGTCATTAACTCTCCCTTGTCCACTTTGCTGTCATGTTCATCTTCCTAACACCATTTTCAAGCATTTATTGCTTTGCTGGTTGCAAGAAAGGATTTCCTCATATTTCTGTCACAAATTTCTCAACAAAGAATGTGGGTTAACTCTTACCCACTAATCTCTGCCACCAGTCGAATTTCTGCAGAGTTCCTGCTGCAGATAACTCCATCTCTCCTCGTGGGCCTCCTGCCCCATGACAGCTGTTCATGGCCCTCCTGGCTGAGGTGCCAGTACCTGCTCCTCAGGAAGAGAGAGAGGCTTTGGAGTCACTGGGACACCTGGGGTTGAGATCATGTTCTATCAGATCTTGGTGTGATTTGTGGTCCCTTTTTCCCACTGCAGGTTTTGGCCCAAAACAGAGTCATATCACACATTCCTACCCCTGGGGTGATGGACAGTCTCAGAATCCCTAGGCTACTATAAATAATTCTCTTTAGTTTTCACTGTGTTTGTGAGAGCTGAACCCTGTGCAGGTTATTGCTGACAGCTCCCAGGACAGCTCTTCAGTGAAATTCCCCATTGGCACTCACACATTTGGGGTTTGGCGGTGCTGTAGCAAATCCCTTCTGAGGCATCACAGGGATATCCAATTTTCTTACTCTGTCCTAATGCTGGACAACAGGAAAGTTACAGTTGGAACTGATTAGGCAAGTCTATTTCACTATATAAGAGGAAATTTTCTGCTTTGTTCTGATAACTATCTTCAAAAAGAAAAAAATTGTTATGGTTTTCAGGTGATTTACCAGATAACCTTTATTGGTCAAACAATGCTATGACCAGAATATCTTTAGGATATTTTTCAGCAAATGGGTCAGTTAAAGTAGCCACATGGCTTTCCAAACATTTTAGGAAATCTGAAGCACTGACACAAGACTAATTTTCATTCTCAGAACCACAGACTGCTTGACATTGGCAGGGACCCCCAGAGCTCATCTGGTCCAACCTCCCCACTGAAGCAAGGCCAGCTAAAGCTCAGGACCATGTCCAGATGGGTTTGGAATACCTCCAAGGAGGAAGACTTCCTTGGTAAACTGTGCCAGTGCTCAGTGACCCTCCCAGTGAAAAAGTGTTTCCTGATGTTCCGAGGGAATCTCCTGTGTTTGAGTTTGTGCCCATGGCCTGTGGTCCTGGCAGGGGCACCACTGAAAGGAGCCTGGCTCTGTCCGCTTGGCACCCTCCCTTCCAGTACCTCTATACATTGAGGAGGTCCCCCTGAGCCTTCACTTCTCCAGGCTGAACAGCCCCAGCTCTTTCAGCCTTTCCTGGGAGGAGATATGCTCCAGTTCCCTCCTCACCTTCCTGGCCTTTCACTGGATGCTCTCCAGTGTGTCCCTGTCTCTTGTACTGGGGAGCCCAGAACTGGGCACAGAGCTCCAGCTGCAGCCTGAGCAGCGGGAGGATCGGCCCCCCCAGCCTCCTGGAAATGCTTCTCTGATGCAGTCCAGAGCCCATGCACTGCCT